>ML300044.1:827-46249 GCA_005239495.1 Nicotiana undulata | reverse complement strand
CCCCCCCCCCCTCCCCTCTTGTACTTTAAGAAAGCAATCGGCCTAGGGCAGTTATCCGCCCGGTTAGCCTCTGAACGGCTTTTACTCTATCCACGACGGTGATGTCCCCGTTGGCCTTGATCTTGTCGGGGTTAATATTGATACCCCAATTTGACACCATGAAGCAAAGGAATTTTCCCGAGCCGACCCCGCAAGCACACTTTTCGGGGTTAAGCTTCGTGTTATGTTTCCTCAAGATTTCGAATGTCACCTGCAAATGAGTCAAATGGTCCTCTGCACCGCAGAGACTTAACTAGCATATCTTCAATGTAAACTTCCATTGATTTTTCTATCTGTTCTTCTAACATCTTGTTAACTAGGCGTTGATATGTAGCCCCCCTATTTTTTTATCTCGAAGGGCATTACGTTAAAGCAGTAAGTTCCATACAACTATAAAAGAATTTTTTTTCCTGGTCTTCTAGGTCCATCTGGATTTGGTTGTACCCAAAATAGGCATCGAGAAAGGTAAGTATCTCGTGGCCAGCCATAGCATCGATCATTTGATCGATGTTAGGCAAAGGAAAGGAGTCTTTCAGACATACTTTATTCGGGTCCTTATAATCTAAACACGTTCTAAGTTTATTCCCCGTTTTGGGGACTACGACTATGTTGGCTAACCACTCGGGATATTTGACTTACCAAATGGACCCTATTTTAAGAAGTTTAGTTACCTCTTCCTTTATGAAGGTGTGCTTCACCTCGGACTAAGGCCTTCTCTTTTGCTTTATCTGTCTGAACTTGAGATCCAAGCTCAGCCGATGAGTTGTGATCTCGGATGGGATTCCTGTCATGACTAAATGGGATCATGAAAAGCAATCCATGTTATTAATAAGAAATTGAATGAGTTTTTTCCTGAGTTCGGGGGTTAACCCCGTTCCCAGGTATACCTTACGTTCGGGTAGATACTCAATGAGTATCACCTGTTCTAGCTCTTCGACCGTCGATTTGGTTGCATCCAATTCTTCAGGAATGACGAAAGTTTGAGGAGTGAGAAAATCTTAGGGGTATGCATTCAAATCGGTTTATCGATAAATCGAATCGATTATTAGTTATCGGTTTATCGATTTATCGATTTCGATTTCAAAATTTTCCTTATCGAGTTAGCGATTTCGATTTCGATTTCCTAATGAACCACACTTTATGATGTTTTTAATGTAAATATTGATAACAAAATGCTCTGATTAGTATTTTTCGTGCTTTGCAGGATATATTCTACGAGAAAAGAACTTTGGAGCAATTTGGAGCCAATTACGGAAGTTTGAGGCCAATCAAAGGACGCCCGTTGGATTGCACAAGAAAAAGAGTAAAAGTTGGCTAAAACATAGTCCACTGCGACCGCGGTCGACCCGGTGGAGGAATCTGAAGCGGAATAACTGAAGGCGACCGCAGTCGTGCCGCGACCGCGGGCAAATGCTGGAAAATCTGGAAATTCAAGGACTTAAGTGCAAAACACGGGAATTATTTGCCAAAACCCTATATAAACATTGGAAATCCACCCAAGAGGGGGATATCTCTATTTTTAGGCTCAAGTAGGGGGCAAACTCATTGTGAGAAGACAAGCAACAATTAGATCTTTGATTCTTCTTCTTTTCATCTTTATTTTTGAGTATTATGAATTATTTTGGTATTTTGTTATTCTTGAGCATGAGTAGCTAATTTCCTTATTCTAAGGTTGTTGGTGGAATCCGTTGGGTATGAACTTGTTGATATATTAATATAGTTTTGATTTGGTTGTTAATCTCTATTTGTTCAACTACGTTCTTGTTGTAGTTGCTTGAAGGGCCCTCAATTAGTTGTTCCTATTTAGTATGTATCTACTTGAGAGAGAGTGCATATTTAGGTAGTTGTTTGAACAAAACCACTCCTGAAGTATAGGCGAGAGCCATAACCGAGGGTTTAGAGGTTGGATTAGAGATAACGATACCTCGGGTGCAATCTAAAGTGAACTGTAATGAAATCTAGCTAGCGTAACTTGAGAAAGTGCATCTAGTAAATTATCATAATTACTTGAGAGAGATTTATGGTAACTGAAGGATTCATGATTGATAGAGATAACTAAGTCAAAACTATGGGACATGTACAATAAGGGAAATCAAAAACGGGGGAAACCATAACCTTAGACTTTTATCATCATCGTTTAAACAATCTTGTTAGTTAAAGTTTTAGTTATTAATTTTATTCAATTGTAGTAGTATAAACACTCCAAAGTGATAATTACAAAGTTTGAGAAAGTTGATTATTAAGAATCTAGTACTCTAAAGACTGCAATTGATACGTTAATTCCCTGTGGGATTCGACTCTGGGCATAATACCCCGAATTATATTTGCAATGCCGGCTTAGTCTTTTAATAGACACAGTTGAGCGTGATCAAATTTTGGCGCCGTTGCCGGGGGATTAACGATATTATCAATTGTAGTTGGAAGAAATACAAAATTTTTAGTGTATCAATTTTCTTCACTTTCAATCTATACATTGAAATTTTGACGTGTAGTTGTAGGTGTACATATTTCTAGGTTTCAAGTTTGAATTATTTTTTTCAGTATGTGATTTTTATTTTCTTTATTTTAGTTTTATTTGTTAATTTGAAGAGAAAAAATGGCATCATGGAATTATGAGAATTTGGATGGTGGTAATTCTAATTTTGATCCTCGTTATGCATACTATGGAGGAAACCACCCAGGACAAAATTATCAAAATATTTTCGAGAGCGAGTTATGTGCACCAACTCAATCTTATATGTGGAATGTGTGTAATATGTGTAGTGGTCAAGATGGTCACATTCATGGTTGTGCTTATATTTCTTATCTCCCCCCAACCCCTTACTTTGATGGTTCTTCTTTTTCTTGTGAAGTTAATAGGAACAAAGAACCCAGGTATGATAAAATAAAGTTGCAGATAGAAAGGCAAGAGGAAACTACTCACATTGAATCTTGTAAAGTGCAACAAGCTTACATTTTGGATAATAGCCAAGAAGAAAATGAATTGGCTGCAGAAATTGCCATTATAATTGAAGATTTAAGAAAATACGAGGAAATGCTAGAGGAAGAGGTCAGAGTAGAACACCAACAATTAATCGAACTAGATTTTAAGGATGCCAATGTCGTTGAAGAGATACTAGAGTCAACCAAGGATATTGAGGATACATATTTAGTTGACTCTAGTTGCATTAGTGTTGAGGATGTTGACAATCCCAATGTTTATGTAGTTGAGCGCATTGGTCCACACTCCAAGCACTTTTCCACATTGTGTTTGGATGATGATATGGAAATAGAATCGTCCGAGACATTTGATGAGTCAAGGAGTAAGGAACAAGATGCCTACATTCTGGAATTCTTCGTGCTAGAAAGTCGGGAATACACATCTCATCCAAAGTCCAAGGAGTGCAGAATACTACATTTTAGATTCGTTCCACCGCCCCAAGAGCATAATCATAAGTTTGAAGCAAAACTTGGGGTCCAACTCATAAGTTCAAAGTGGAGGCAGAAAGTGATTCACGTCGTGCCGTGACGTTAAATCAAGCGCTGCGTGGGAGGCAACCCATGATGATAGTGTTTTCTCTTTTTATTATGTAGTAAATGATGTAGTAGAGTCTGACGAGTTTTTTTGAGTGTGAAGTACAAGCTTGGAGGTGTGTTGAGCAAAAGACTAGGGCATAAAACAACTCTGGTAAGGTGAAAACAGGGCAAAAACATAGCAACCTTCGAAATCAGGCCACCGCAAATGCGGCGGACCGCGGTAAAACATGCCCTCTGAACCCACCGCGACCACGGCAAACTGCGGTGCGACCGCGATAAAATAAGCTCTTTGAACCCACGGTTACCGCAGTCGACCGCGGCGAGATCGTCACAGGCCATGCCCAGCCCAGGTACGTTTTCTGTCTTTTTTTAAAAAAAATCTTTTCTTCTTACCACTCTGTACTTTTATTGTTAATTTACATGGGGACATGCCAAATTTTAAAGTGTGGGGTGGGGGATAATTTGTTTTTGTTGTATATGTGATACCTTTGTTTTTTTTTTTTAGTGTATATAATGTGTAAAAAAAAATGTAGGGGACTCTTCCTGATGACGGACCACTTAGACAGTCTTCTTGAGGGAAGTTAGTCTAAAGAAAATACCAAAAAGATTTTTTTTTATTTTCCTTTTAGGTAGTGTAATAACTCCCCCTTGATTTTTCTTTTGACCACGGTTCTTTTCCAAGGGTTTAGCTTGTACTGGGTGTAGTTAGGTTTTTCTTTTTGTTGTAGTTATTAGGATTCTCTTGGGCAAGAAGGGTAAGGCAAGAGTACAACCCTTAGTGTGTTACACCTGAAAATCAAAACAAACTCGAGGGTGTGACGCTTAGGCTCATTTGTGGACTCTTGGATAATGCCTTAATTTTGAACATTGTAACTGACTTGAATACTCTCTTGAGTGTGTTGATGAACCAATTTGGATTGGATTATGTTCCATGTGTGTGTGAGGTAGTTGCATCATATTCTATGTCTGCATTTGATACCTAGAACTTGCCCTGTGTGTACAAAACGAAATAGAAGTTTGTTCAGTCTTAGAAAGGATATAGGAGTTTCTTTGTGAAGCCTGACATAAATGTATCTCCACCGGAAAGCAATTGACCATAGTTAACCCCTTTGAGCTTAAAGCCTTCTTCTTTGATAACCACATAACGAACCATATCCAATTGTTTGAATAGCTTGTTTGTTTGAACCCTGTACCTTCCATGAGCACTTGAATTGTTAGATAATATGTAAAAGTCAAAGTGTGGGATGGTGGTGTGGTTTGTAAGGAAAAACAAGGAAATGGAGTGAAAGGTGAAAAAATATAAAAGGAAAAAAAAAGGCAAAAGTGAAGCCACTTAGAAGGAAAAAAAAGAGGACAATAAACACATGCAGCCATTGATATTGAGTGGCACGAAAAAGACAGTTGCACCTAAGAGCAGTGGGGTAATTATGAAGCAAAATGTGGAAAACAGTCGGGTTAAGCAAGAAAAGGGGATGAATGATGAAGTAAGTGTATTAAAAGTACTTAGGGAGGTTAGTCACTATACCCAAATGTATAATACCCGTCCCTTAGCCTACATTACAACCAAATAAAGACATGTTGATCTTAGATTGAATGAACTCAAATTAGTAGAGTATTACACTACGAGTAAGCCTATGGCGTATCTTTGAGGCATATGAATGTTCTTTGTTGAGAGTGAGTGAATTCTTTCAATTTAAAGTTCCTGTTATTCTTGATCTTATCTTTTGTGGAACTACTCTCAATTGTATGATGTGAGGGCATGTAATTCATGAAGAAAAGGTAAATCAACCTCTATAAATAGTATTTTGAGGAAGTAGGAGTGTGGCATGGCATATAGAGTCTCCACTTGAGGCGTAGATGTTACACAACTTGGATTGTTACTTGTAAAATGACAGGTTGTGACACCAAAGGGTAATGCTTGAGATGATTAGGCCTTAGAGTGTGGTTTAGCTGCTCGAGGATGAGCAAAGGTTTAAGTGTGGGGTGTTAATAATAGGTGAATTAGACTATAGTTGCACCCCTAATCAACCACACTTTATGATGTTTTTAATGTAAATATTGATAACAAAATGCTCTGATAAGTATTTTTCATGCTTTGCAAGATATATTCTACGAGAAGAGCAATTTGGAGTCAATTACGGAAGTTTGAGGCCAATCAAAGAGACACCCATTGGATTACACAAGAAAAAGAGTAGTTGGTTGAAACATTGTCCACCGCGACCACGGTCGACCGCGGCGCAACCGCGGTGGAGGAATCTGAAGCGGAATAACTGAAGGCGACCACGGTCGTGCCGCGACCGCAGGCGAATGCTGGAAAATCTGGAAATTCAAGGACTTAAGTGCAAAACACATTTGCCAAAACCCTATATAAACATTGGAAATCCGCCCAAGAGAGGGGTATCTCTATTTTTAGGCTCAAGTAGGAGGCAAACTCATTGTGAGAAGACAAGCAACAATTAGATCTTTGATTCTTCTTCTTTTCATATTTATTTTTGAGTATTATGAATTATTTTAGTTTTTTGTTATTCTTGAGCATGAGTAGCTAATTTCCTTATTCTAAGGTTGTTGGTGGAACCCGTTGGGGATGAACTTGTTGATATATTAATATAGTTTTGATTTGGTTGTTAATCTCTATTTGTTCAACTACGTTCTTGTTGTAGTTGATTGAAGGGCCTCAATTAGCTGTTCATATTAGTATGTATCTACTTGAGAGAGAGTGCATATTTAGGTAGTTGTTTGAACAACACCACTCCCGAAGTATAGGCGAGATCCATAACCGAGGGTTTAGAGGTTGGATTAGTGATAACGATACCTCGGGTGCAATCTAAAGTGAACTGTAATGAAATCTAGCTAGCGTAACTTGAGAAAGTGCGTCTAGTAAATTATCATAATTACTTGAGAGAGATTTAAGGTAACTGAAGGATTCATGATTGATAGAGATAACTAAGTCACAATTACGGGCCATATACAATAAGGGAAATCAACAACGGGGGAAACCATAACCTTAGACTTTTATCATCATCGTTTAAACAATCTTGTTAGTTAAAGTTTTAGTTATCAATTTTATTCAATTGTAGTAGTATAAACACTCCAAAGTGATAATTACAAAGTTTGAGAAAGTTGATCATTAAGAATCTAGTACTCTAAAGACTGCAATTGATACGTTAATTCCCTGTGGGATTCGACTTTGGGCATAATACCCCAAATTATATTTACAACGTCCGCTTAGTCTTTTGATAGACATAGTTGAGCATGATCATGGATCACATATATAGGACCAACGTGGGTAGTGGTCATGGACTAAAAAAAATATTTAGAAGCTCAAAAAAGTCCATTTACAGTTTAGACTATTTAGGCTTTTTAACCATTGTTTTTAAGGGGGCATTTGCATCTGTACCCGCTTTTTGTGTCACGTTTTAACTTATACTCGCTTTGCAAAAAAAGTTTAACTTATACCCGCTTTTTCGCATAACTTCGGCATACAAGACTGAAGTAGCAAAGGCAATCACGCAAAACTTCAGTATTCTAGTAGACGGGCCTGAAGCAGCTTGCGAACTTCAGCTCTAGAGCTGAAGTTTTTGTCTTTGTAACTGGGGAACTTGAGCTCTAGAGCTGAAGTTTTTATTTTGTAACTCGCGAACTTCAGCTCTAGAGCTGAAGTTTTTGTCTTTATAACTGGGGAACTTCAGCTCTAGAGCTGAAGTTTTTGTCTTTGTAACTGGGGAACTTCAGCTCTAGAGCTGAAGTTTTTATTTTGTAACTCGCGAACTTCAGCTCTAGAGCTGAAAGATTTGTCTTTATTATTGGGAGCTGAAGTTTTTGTCTTTGTAACTGGGGAACTTCAGCTTTAGAGCTGAAGTTTTTGTTTGTAACTGGCAAACTTCAGCTCACCGAGGAAAAGGAGCTGAAGTTATTTAAAAAGTAGGTACAAGTTAAAAGTTTAAAAAAAAATAGGTATAGGTTAAATGAGAACGACCAAATAAGACGCCCTGTGCAATTTTTACGTTTTTAAGTATGTAATAAATGAAGGCCCATTTGAGAAAAAAAGAGTTGAAAATTTAGGGAGAGTACCAACTCGTGGTATCTATATTGATAATATTATGCGTTACTGATCTTGGTTAAAGATTCATTCCTTTGACTCCTGATAAGCAACAAGGACAAGACTAAAGGAAGTAGGTGTTAACATGTTGAAAAGGAAGACAAAACTAAAGATGTGGCGTGATTTCTTATTATCATATTATCCTCCATGGTTATAAATGACAAGCTTATATTGTATGGAATTGGCACGTCATCTGCTGTGCCCTTTGCTTCAAATACAATTGGCAGGTATGAAAAAGTCTTACCGTCTTGGAGTAGCAAATACATAGCGATATAATTTTCGTGGAATCCCGACAAATTTTCTTATTGGTGTAATCGATAACAGAATCGATAAGCCCCAAAAATCGATCAAAAAAATCGAAATCTTATTGAAACGATAACGATAAGCATATGTACAAATCGATAATCGATAAGTAATTATAGATAAGGGTCAAAATCGAATCGAAATCGAATGCACACCCCTAGAAAATCCTCTTCATCGTCTTCGATTACCTGCTTATCTGATTCGGTCGAGGCTGGGGGCGATGATTGCTATTTGGCTGCTTGCTTATCTTTGATGCTCGAATTTTCTGAGGTCAAAGGTACCAGTATCGACGCCACCTCGTCGACTACAACATCTCCTTTGCAGCGTGCTGTTTTTCATAAACCGTTTTCATACCATCTACCGTTGGGAACTTCATCATTTAGTTAATTGATCTTCTTTCTCTCATATTGTGTTTAACCTTTTTATGAGCAATTTTTTCTATTGAATCGCTCATAATCCCAACATTGACGGCCATTACTGTTATAGCTCCTATAGCAGATTAATTTAAGTAAAAGATTACTATATTTAAATAGCTTCGCCATTTCTGTCACAAAGATAGCTCTCGCTCATGGACAATCCATTTTCATAGGTTTGATATTTTATTTTTTGCAATTCTAACTTCAGACCTCGAGGTTCGAAGTTTGCCTGTAGCATCGCAAACTTCTGATGTATGAACTGATATAGCTGAACTTCAAACTAACAGGTCTAAAGTTTGTTTCTATGTCTCTGTGTCGAATCTATTGACTCAAGTGAAAGATAGTTTTGAAGATTGACAAAGAAACTTAGGCATGAACCAGGTCCATCACTGATATACATAGACACTGGCAGATTCCAGCACGTGAGATGCATGTGAAGGCGATAAACGTATCCTGACATAATAAATATCTCCTAATCAAAAAGGTTGCTTAAATGATAAGGAGAAGAACTCCTTACTCAAAGAGAATATTATCCAAGATAAGAAAGGACTAAGGAGTTGAAACAAGAACTCTTCCACCAAGGAAGAGTAGCATTAGAATTCTAATTAATTCCTTATTTACTAACTCTATATATTGCAGGATGTTCTGTTTTATATGTACGCACAAAAGTAGAAGTTAAACATGAATTGAGAGCAAAATAGCAACACATTTTGCAAGTAATTCGTGTGAGATTCAAGTGTGCAAAACCTGAAGTTACTTGAACCAAATAGAAGAACCAGTTCTAAGTGTCTGTCTTTTATTCTAGTTCAATTGTAGTAGGTGCTTTTATATTGTACCTTTCAGCTTTATCTAAGGCAATTGTAATAGGTACTCAGTGAATTCAAATTAGAGTTAACTTAAAATTGTCGCAACAGTTAGAGGTTGTTTGCTACAAAGGATTAGAGTTAGTCCTAGGTTCACAAAAGTATTTTTATAAATGCAATTTTTGGATCAGTGATTTAGTGAAGAGTTTTGGAAAAATTCTACTGGAAAGTAGGTCGTGGTTGTTTCAACTTTTGAGTCAAGTATTTTCCATATAAAAATCCTTGTATTTTTTAATTTCTGTACTTGTTATTGTGCAATAGTAATATTAGGAACACATAAAAGAATCAAATCTTTTTATAATCTGTGTACACAAAAAATTGGACTCCACATAAATCACTCATGTGGTATAATATTGAAGTATATAACACCAGAATCTGTCGTGAAGAAGAGAAAGTTGTAAAAGGTTTGGAACTCCTTATCCATGCTCTGGAAATGTCAAGGTAAATGGTAGTACTAGTTTTTTTTTTTTTTATTTCGTCGGATTTTTTAAAATTCTTTTTAGCTATCACAGAATTTAGATGTGGACTACCATTTTCAGTTTTGCACACAGAGATTCGCGTACAAAAAATAATTAAAGGGGAAACACTACATGTGAAATTTTTATGCAGGTGCAAAAGTTGTAAAAATAGCACGGGCTGATCAGTTTTTGGATTGGCTATTTAAAAATAGTCAGCGTTTGTCGGATCATTGAAAATAGCCACTAATTTAATGCAAAAGGGACTGGAGTTCGGTGTGCCTGTGTATGAATTTACAGCATATTATGCTGGAACTCCAACACGCGAAAAGTTCCAGCATAATATGCTGGAGATTTAAACACTTGTGTATGAACTTTCAGCATATTATACTGGACCGGTATACTCCTGTTTATTATGCTGGAGTTCTAGTATACTTATGTTGGAACTCCATTATATTATGCTGGAGTTCCAGTATACTTATGTTGGAACTCCATTATAATATGCTGGAATTCCATTATACTTATGCTGGAACTCCACATAATATACTAGCGTTTTGAATAGTGTTTTCTCTCTAATTTATCTTTACATGAAAAGTAGCTAAAATTCAATCATTTTTGAAAGCGTGACTATTTTTAAATGACCACTTATGAATCTAGTTATTTTTAAATTTCTCCCGCAAAAGTTATCTTCTTTTTGGCCATTCCAATATTTTTGATAACTCCAAATTCCAATAAATGGATTGAACTCCAAATTCCAATAATAAATGAATTGAATTTATTTTTCTTCTATTTTTTGGTAAGAAAATACTTGAGGATTCGAGTTTGGAATATAGATGTGGTCTTTTCGGACTCAAAAAATCGAAATAAGTGTAAAAAAAAAATTAGTAACCAAACTAATTATACTGGACCGGTATGCTCCAGTTTATTATGCTGGAGTTCTAGTATACGTATGCTGGAACTCCATTATATTATATTGAAGTTCCAGTATACTTATGTGTCACGACCCGAAATTCCACCTTCCAGGTCGTGACTGCGTCTAACGTTGAACCCGCTAGACAAGCCAACGTACACAACACCTTGACATTTCTACAACAACTTAACAGAAATAAAGCAATTAACTTTCAAACCTTTACTGAAATAACCATAACCACTTCAAAAAATTTACAGCAAAAATGTAATAATACTCCTAATACGCATAATGAAATGATAAAGGCAACAACATCACAAAAATTCCAAAACCGGGTGTCACAACCTCACGGACGGTCTATAAGAATACTACTAAAAGGGAATACAGTATTGTCTTTAGAATGGGAGGAGAAATGAGGCAATAAGACACTAATAGCAGAAGAGACTCCAGGGCCCACGAACGCCAGTGGTATACCTTGAAGCTCGATGTGGACTGAAGGTGACTCCCTCAGAGCGGTCCACGGGTCCGGAAGCGGGATCTGCACAACATAAAGAAGTGCAGTGTAGTATCAGTACAACCGACCACATGTACTAAGTAAGTGCCGAGCCTAACCTCGGCCGAAGTAGTGACGAGGATAGACTTAGCAAATAACGTTCACCTGTCCTATTCTACAACACAAAATACAGATAACAAAACAAGAAAGAATAACAGTCATATACGGGGAAGGGGAGCAGATAAAGGGAAAAACAATAAGATAGAGCAGTTAATTAACATCGAGTAAGAAAAGAAACAATTTATCGAAAACTGATAAAGTATGAATGAAATGGATGAATGATAACAATGGCACGGCATCACCCTTCGTTCTTTTACTCTCTTCCTCACCAATGCAATGTATGTTGTAATCAATGTAAAACATGGCGCGGCATTAACCTTCGTGCTTTCAATGAATGTAAACATGGCACGGCATCACCCTTCGTTCTTTTACTCTCTTCCTCACCAATGCAATGTATGTTGTAATCAATGTAAAACATGGCGCGGCATTAACCTTCGTGCTTTCAATAAATGTAAACATGGCACGGCATCACCCTTCGTGCTTTACTCTCTTCCTCACTATGCATGACATGATGTAATCAATGTAAAACATGGCACGGCATCACCCTTCGTTCTTTACACTCTTCCTACCAATGCAAGACAATGTGTATGGTAAAGAATGCAGCATAGTGGGAAAAATACAGTTCAAATCACCCGGCAAGGGAAAAATATCAGCCAATATCTCAATAAATGCCCGACAAGGGTCTCAGCTATAACCAAACAACTCAATATATATATTGTATGCTTGGATCCTTAGTTGAACCAACATTTCATAATCTCTACAACCAGTACATCAACCACAATCAACTTCTCAAGTAGAGACAATTATATAGTATGATGAACATTGAAGAAATAACTGAGTTTTATACAAAATAGAGCTGCGATCGCATAGACCAAAACACCAGACATCAGCAGCTGAGGAAAAACCAGAAATTCCAAGCCTATTTCACCCCGTTAGCTACCCGAAACTCACCCGAGCCCTCGGGTTTCAAAACCAAAAATACACACGACTCCAAAACATCCTACGGACTTATTCAAGCACTTAAATCACCAAAATATCATCAAAATCATCGAATCAAACCTCAAAACTCTTAGAATTTTCTTAAAGCTTCATAAAGCTTAACTTTTCCAATTTTAATCTCAATCACGTCGTTTCAAGTCCGTTTTACACCAAATTTCACAGATAAGACAAATAACATATAATAAACCTGTTCGGGGCTCCGGAACCATAATACGGGCCGGTAACACGGTTTTCACTTAATTATTCATTTTCAAAATCCTTTATTATTTTCAGAAAATAATTTTCTTTAAAAATTCATTTCTCGGGCTTGGGACCTCGGGATTCGATTCCGGGCATACGCACAAGTCCCATATTTTCCTACGGACCCTCCAGGACCGTCAAATCATGGGTCCGGGTCTGTTTACGAAAAATGTTGACCAAAGTCAACTCTATTCCATCAATTATTATAAAAATTCCATTTTTATCAGATTTTCATATAGAAGCTTCCTGGCTATACGCCCGGGTTGCGCACGCATATCGAGGTGAGATTAACGGAGGCTTTCGGAGCCTCAAAACACAGATTTAGCTTAATTAACTTAGGATGACCTTTTGGGTCATCACATTATGCTGGAACTCCAGTATAATATGCTGAAGTTCCATTATACTTATGCTGGAACTCCACATAATATACTAGCGTTTTGAACAGTGTTTCGCTTAGATTTATCTTTAAATAAAAGGTGGCTAAAATTCAATCACTTTTGAAAGCGTGGCTATTTTTGAATGGCCACTTGTAAATTTAGTTATTTATTAATTTCTCCCGCAAAAGTTATCTTCTTTTTGGCCATTCCAATGTTTTTAATAACTCCAAATTCCAATAAATGGATTGAACTCCAAATTCCAATAAATGAATTGAATTTATTTTTCTTCTTTTTTTTTTTGTCAGAAAACACTTCAGGAATTCGAGTCTGGAACCTAGATGTGGTCTTTTCGGACTCAAAAAATGGAAATAAGTGTAAAAACAATTAGTAACCAAACTATATATAGCGTCCTTTTAAAAGGGCGCTATATATGAACCTGATTGGATGTCCTCGTATAGCGCAGTTTATTAAGGCGCTATATGTATAGCCCAGTTTATTAAGCCGCTATATGAGAGGCTAAATGATTTACCCCAGTGGGGTGCTGTTGTTCTCGCCTACTTGTACATGTAGATGTACCAGGCTAGCATGGGCACCCAGCGTGGCATTGCTGGATTTTTGCTGCTGCTACAGGTGACAACATATTCAAATACCTTATTCATTATAACATACCTAGTAAAAATATATCTTACATTTTACATCAACTTTGTATGTTAGGTTTGGGCCTGGGAGCGGTTCCTGCAGTTGCAGCCACCTCTACCACCATTACCTTCAGATGTACCACCTCTATTTCTCCCTCTAGCTAGGAGGTGGGTTCTCTGGCTGGGATATGTACGAGAGTACGAGGTTCGGCATAATCTCCCCATGTGCAGGGATTTGTTGGATTTGCTGAAGGGCGCACAGGTAAATGTATACCAAAGTTTACTTGGCATAGCTTCACATGTGTTCAATATACTCATGCTTTTTGTTGTCACTTAATAGTTCGTTTGGACGCCATACAGCGACGAGCTGATAGCTGGCTTGCCCGATTATTGGTTGGCCAGCCGACTTATTTGGAGCTCTTCCGTCCCGCTGATGTGCCTTGATATTATGGAGAATCATGCCACGGAGCGGGTACTTCGCCAGTTTGGCCGTCCGCAACTTGTACCAACATCGCCCACATGACAGACCACACATTGCCAGCGGGACTATCATTACAGGGTGCATGATGCATATGTGGCATGGCTAGAGGCGTAGGTCGATACTTGGAACCGACAACTTGACCTGATTCCGCCCCCCTTGACCGTGCCAGACGGATACTTTTTATGATTATATGTGTTGGTATCGCGGTGTTACCCGACTTTTCATTGGGAATCCCATTCATCGAGCTGGCGGTTGATATATTCCATACACCAGGCGGCACGAGGCATTGGTATGTTACTTTGTATTCTTACTTATATAACAATAACCTAGCGTTTCAAAATTTATATTTTACACGTTGTGAAGGCTATTGGCCTACATCTATTCTATCAGTTAGGACTGCAGATGCAACAGCAAGATGGCGAGGTAGCGACCATTTTGCATGATTATGGAGGCAGGTTCAGAGCTTGATGCCCGGACACTGCGGCGAGCCCGAGAGGATCAGCGCTTAGGACATGATCGGCGCCCACCTACACTACTAAATAGTAGCAAGATGAGGGTCAATGTAGCTTTTACCCGAACGGGTCGGGATCGAATCCACAGGGAGTTATGATTGTGGGAGTTGAGTTCCTAAGTGATCTAGTAGTGTTTCGTGCTCTTAATTGCACTTTTCATACTTTTGGTTTTATATTAGAACTACGGTTTACACTAATTGCAAATAGCTAATTAACTAACTAATGTCTTTTTAAGTGTTTTCTTAATAGATAAAGAGGACTAGGGCTATGACTTTCTCCTATGTGAGTACTCAACGGGATTCCACCTAAGGCAAAGATGTCATAAAGGGGATTGTGATATAGCCAATGCACAGAATTACCCCTTCTATACCTCTCGGTAGATTGAGTTTTGTTTCCCTAATTGCCTCTCTCGAGGCCAATTGGGTGTCAAAATTATGCAAGCATTATAGGCTCAAGTAGGGTTTTACTATCTCTAGGTTTAACCTGTTAATTGGGACAATCAATCTCGTGAATACGTCTCAATTCCTTGTTGAACTGATTTTCTAGACTCAAGTTCTCTTTCTCAAGAAGAACCCAAGTCGAATAAACACCAATTAGTGTTTGCAACCACTAATTTAACATGAAAACCATAAATCAACCCAAAATACCAGTTACCCATAAACATCTAAGCCTTAATTTAAAGGACCCATCAAACACCCACACTAGGGTTGAGCCACAACCCTAGCTAATGGGTTTAGCTACTCATGATAAGAGAAGAAATTAGAGAAATAGATGAAGCAAAACCCATATAATTGAATTATAAACTAAAATTGAAAGATTCAATGTTGAAACACTTCTAAAATTACTCAAAAAGCTGAAGAAAAGACGTTCGCGAGCTCCTGATAATATCAGAGTACAAAAGCTAACCTAAAAATGGGAAAAGAAACTATTTATACTAAGCCGGATTTTCTAGACAAAAATACCCTTGCGAGGTCTCCGCAGACCGCACGAAATGGATTGCGGCTGCGCTGAGGTCTTTGGCTCCAAAAACTGAGTCTCTGAACTTGGCCACCGCGATCCGCATAAAATGCACCGCGGTCGCGGTGTGCGGATGGCGCAAAATAGACTACGGTCCGCGTTGGTCTTCTGGCCTTCAAAATTAATACTCTCTGAATCTCCTCAGTGCGGACCACGCAAAATGGACTGCGGTCCGCGGTGGTTTGGCCTTCAAAAAGTTCTCTCTAAATCTCTTCAGTGTGGACCGCACAAAGTGGATTGCGGTCCGCGATGGTTAGTTGGACTTTGCTTGTGCTTGTTCTTGGTACTTGTGCATGTTTCACTCCTTTTTAGCAGGGTTTTGACTATTTGTCACCCTTTTTTACTAAACCCTGCAACAAGCACAACAAGTAAGCCTTTGGGAATATTTTGCATAAAATTTCATCCAAAACTTAAGTAAGAAAGAGTATAAATTAAGGTAAAATCCCTAGTTATCAACTCCCCCAAACTTAAGCTTTTGCTTGTCCTCAAGCAAACAAAATAAGCCCACCCCTTTTTGAGTAAGTCCAAGAAAATTCAGTTGTCCTAAGGTAACCTCTTCTAGCATCAATTGGGACTAACAATTGCCCTCAATGCAAATGAATCATTAACAACATTTGACCTTTTAACACCATGGATTTCAGTGCGACACAAGAGCATCAAGAGTTGACTCGACTTATCAACAAAACTCTTACTACTACTTTGGTCATTGTGGAACCCAAACTCATACTCCTCAACTCTCCCTAAGTATACCTCTCTTTAAGATTGTAACCCCCAGAACGAGGATAATGGGAGTTCACTCATCTCTCTCAAGGAAAAGACTCAAGTCCAGCTCAAAGTACCATAGGCTTGCCCCTTATGTGAGTCGCCACTAATGTAAGCTTCATTCAACTCAAGATCATGTAGGACTTTTGTGGATACATGATGAAAGCTTTTGGTTTAGGGTAGGAAATATTTGGTCTAGGTAGGTACCATCGTCTCTTAAGTACTTCATTTGTTTAACTTTTGTGCACATTCTCTTGACTTCTTGAGTCATTAAACTCTTTTTGAGGGGTTAGCGAAACATATTGTCACCCCTTCTTGTTCATTTCAATCATTTTTCTCCTTTCTAACTATTCCACACCTTTAATCTCTTTTCTTTCATTGATATCTTTTACTTCTTCTAAATTGTTCATTCTTTTTTACTTTTCGAATTTCTTTTTCATTGCCTTTCCTTTTCTTCCTTTTGTACCTTCTTTTCACTTTGTTGTATTCCTCGTTTCTCACCCAAACTTATGCTTTTGCCTTGTGCTAAGGAATGAAGGGGTGCCAAGAGAGGGTCAGAACGGGTAAAGGCTTGTATCATGGTTTTTGAAAGAAAAAGGTTTAAGGCTCAAAAGGGTTGACTAGGGAAATTGTCATTGGTAGGATATGGAAATGTTCAAGCCATAATTTGGATCAAGGAGATCCGATAATCACATCTCAAGTCAATCTACACTTAGGATTTCGCCTTGAAAGACATTCAGGGAAAGTTCCAGACTAAGGGCACGAGACTTGGACTTGCAATTCAAATTCTCACCACTCAAGCTATGGGATTGCTAAAGAAACAGAGTTGGGATCCCACAACAACCTTAGCTATGATTTGAGCAACACAATGGTCCCGAAAAACCACTTGATAATTATCTGTCAACACAAGAGTCTCAAGGTCACAACTTTCACCATCCTAAACACAACGATTTGTATTTGACCATAGGATCAAAGGAAAATGTGTTAAGCCCAAGTGAATCTTTGCTTGAGCCACCATTACTCACTAACTACTATTTACACAAAAGGCAAAAAGAAAAACAGACTCAAACCCTTAAGAAGGTTGTCACACCATCCATCCCCGGGAAGAGCCACCCGGTTCACACAAATTCCACATTTGGAAAGAACCGTGGCATTAAGAAAACTAAAGGCTTATTGCATGTGAAAATTCAAAACAAGAAGCTATGAAAATAAAATAAGAAGTTATGAAAAGGAACAATGCGGGAAGTAAAATACGTAAAGTAGAATGAATATATACAAGAGGGGAATTAATCGAATATACATAAGGGGGAATGAATATATACATCAAAAAGTAACTTTATATACAAACCAAATGTACGAAATATGAAAAGTACTAGAATTGTAAAGTTATCTGCATACCAAAAGCAAAAAAGAAGAAAGCATAATAAAAATAGTATCAAATATGTACATTCATCCAAATCCAATATAGGGCTACCCTCTCAAATGAGAGTTAGCATTGTCCTCAATGCTAATTAACCAAAAATAGCACAAATAGAAGGAGAAAGAGTAAAGAGAAACTCCCTATAGGCCCTCCGTCTGCATAAGATCCTAAGTATGGGTCCCGGGGTCTGTGGACTACATGGGAGCCTGTGATTGGTCCTCAGAACCCTGTGTCTCTATCAGAACCTGGATCTCCTCGGTAACCTGGCATGTACTTGCAGTTGTGGCTGACTCGAGGTACCTCCCTGGGGGTCCGCCAACTCTATAACAATACCCTCAGTACTGGTAATCACTTTCTTCCTCTTTGGTGGCCTCTCTATCTCTGGATCTGACTTAGGCTGGGCAGCAGGATCATACAGCAACAGGTCTAATGGCAAGTGATCTTCCTTCAGCTTATCTACCTCCTTCCTTAACTGCTTCACTGACTCCTTGGAGGCATGTGTCTTCCTCAGCTTCTTAGTCTCCTTGGCAAGCTCTTTCAGTGCCTTTCCATGATTGCCAACAACGTCCATAATCAACTTTTGGTTCTCAAGGATCTTCTTCTAGTTGCCCAAATCTCCTTGAGAGTGTCTTCCACGGACTGTGGGACCTGTGGCGAAGGGGGTGCAGCTTGGGATGCCATCGTCGTAGAAAGGACAAACAACTTAGAATTAGCTGCCTACATTCAGTTGTTGATACTGGATAGGGTTTGGCTCAGTCGGTGGGCAGTCAGAGGGTATGCCCATGATGAAGGAATGCCTGGGGCTGCTGAAGTGGAGGGGCTTGGAGCGATGTCTGGGGTGGCTGAGGCATGGTGAGTAGATGCCACTACAACCACTGGCTCTTCAGACTAGCCAGTGGAAACAATGGCTTTTCCTTTGAAATTCTTGCTCTTGGGGTTGTCATCACCCTTAAGGATGTACCAGGAGAACGGAGCCTTTGGCTTCACCTTTACATCAAACTTCCTCCCCTCTACCTTTTGGTCCTCAAAGTACATAGTCAAGAAGTTGGGGAAAGCTTAGGATCTGTCGCCTTCATTCACCGCCCGGACGATTACCTGTGACATCACATTCCCGACGTTAATCGGGTACCCTACCATGATTGAGGCCACCAGCACAACACGACTGAGAGGAAGAGAGTTTTCGTGAAAGGTGGGGTCTAGCCTGCTACACACGAATGTCTCCCAACCTTTAGTTTCAAAGTTTAATGTTCTCCTCAGCATCACCTTCCCTGTTTGCAACCAGTCTGGGGTGGTACCCGGGATTGTCGAATGTTCAGCTAGCCATGGACGGGCATCATCCCCCAAGTTCAACTTCTCAAAGTACTCTGACTCATCCTCATCATTGAAGTCAAGGTATTATTGCATTCCCATCAAACAGCACTGTCGGACTCCGCACCTTAGTCGATTTGGAGTCCTGCTTAACATAGGCAACATTAGTGTAAAACTCCTTGACTAGGTACTCATTTGCCTCCACCACCCGGCAATTGAAGTAGTCCCAGCCCTTTCTTTCTGTGAACTGTTTTAGCACATTGGGGTTGTCTGACATAAGTTCTCTTTTGAGGAACTTTCGCTCCATGATCAATTTTTTCTCAGGCCACCATTCCCGGAATTTATGAAAGTCCGGTTCACTTACAAATAGATCTTACCATGCTTTAAGGTTTCTTGTTATATCAACTCCCCCTACTTGGGGTTCACCCCCTGTGTGGGGTTCATCCCCTGCTTCTTCTTCTTCGGAGTGCTCACCCGATAGTGAAGTTGTGGGTGAGGTGGAGTATTCATGATCACTCCCTGCAGCTGAGCCCTCAGATGACTTAGAGTGTGCTGAAGCTTGGGCAGGAGGGGTGTCAGAAGGTTCATTTGTCAATCTGAACCTCTCCGGAAGGTCTGGGACAAACTCTGGTACTGACTCATAATCAAATGCTTCTCCGGAGGGTGCATACTCACTTCCCGATTGGGAAGCAGCTCTATCCAAGGCTCTGATTGTTTTTCTGGTGGTTTTTATGGCTTGCCGGACTTGGGGGTTAATTAGATCATCCCTTTGCCTCTCCCCGGGGAAGATTCTCCCTTTTCGTTTGGTTTTCGACCACCACCTCTTGATTGAACCATAATCTGCAAGTTAAATTCATGTAAAGGTTGTTAGTGGCCAAATAGTGGATAGATTAGTGAGCACAAAGGTAGCAGATATTTGGAGTTGGAGTTGCAAAAGTTGCAGACCGCGGACCACACAAAATGCACTGTGGTTTGCATTAAGGCACTGCGGACCGCACAAAAATAACTGTGGTCTGCATTAAGGTGGGGTTCAGACTACCCACACTCTGAAAAAGGTCACCGCAGACTGCACAAAAAGAACCACGGCCTGCACTGAGGTGGGGTTCAGAATACCTACTCTCTAAAGATGATCATCGCGGACCGCACATAAAGAACCGTGATCCGCATTAAGGCTCAGCGGACCGCACAAAAATGATTGCGGTCCGCACTAAGGTGGGGTTCATAACACCCACTCTCTGAAGATGATCATCACGGACCGCACAAAAAGAACCGCGGTTCGTATTAAGGCACCGCGGACCGCACAAAAATGCACCGTGGTCCGCACAAAAGNTTTATGGCTTGCCGGACTTAGGGGATAATTTGATCATCCCTTTGCCTCTCCCTCGGGAGGATTCTCCCTTTCCGCTTGGTTTTCGACCACCACCTCTTGATTGAACCATAATCTGCAAGTTGAATTCATGTAAAGTTTGTTAGTGGCCAAGTAGTGGATAGATTAGTGAACATAAAGGTAGCAGGTATTTGGAGTTGGAGTTGCAGAAATTGCAGACCGCGGACCGCACAAAATGCATTGCGGTCGCGGACCACACAAAAACAATCGCGGTCCGAATTAAGGTGGGGTTCAGACTACCCACACTCTAAAAAAGGTCACCGTGGACCGCACAAAAAGAACCGCGGTCCGCATTAAGGCACCGCGGACCGCATAAAAAGAACCGTGGTCCGCACTGAGGTGGGGTTCAGAATACCCACTCTCTGAAGATGATCATCGCGGACTGCACAAAAAGAACCGCGGTACGCATTAAGGCACCGCAGACCGCACAAAAATGTATCGCGGTCCGCGATCCTCATCTGTGTTTTGTGTGATACTAAAGCACCGTGGTCCGCACAAAAGCACCGCGGACCACATAGAGTCCCATCCTAGGGTTTCAATTTTACTTTTAATTCAAGTTGAAATGCACATGTTATTGATACCCTATGTGTTTAGTCAGTGTAATTAATTAACATGGGTCCAAATTAAACATTGTGAAACAACCCCTACACATGATTAATGGATTAAAGAAGAAAAGGGGGAGAAAGAACAAGAAAAACTACTAATTAAACAAGAAAATACAAAATTAAGAAGTTAGGGGGGCAAAATTAAACTTACTAGATGTAGGATGAAGATGAGATGAATCACTTGAAATTAGCAAGGGTGATGCACAGTGAAATTTTTACTATTGAGATAGTAAGAAGCGAAAAGTGTAAAATGAGGTCCTTAGGCCCTATTTATAGAATTTTGGTCTGGGACCCACATTACTTACCCCCACCGCGGACCGCACAAAATGACCGCGGTCCGCGGTGCTCAACTTTGCTGGGACTGGGCACTTGCTTAACGCGGACCGCACAAAAACAACCCCGGTCGCAGTGGTCCACCGCGAACCGCACAAAATGGCAGTGCGGCGCGATGGCAACTTTAGAGAGTGAATTTTTGGTGATATAGCTTTGCGGACCGCATAGAATGCACCGTGGTCCGTATTGCAAACTTCAGAGAGCTATTTTTCCACATTAGCCATGTGCACTGCATCAAAATAATCCTACAACATCCCATAACTATTTAGTCCAAAAACAGATCCTACACTACAAATAAAATCAAAAAAAATACATGGGTTGCCTCCCAAGAAGCGTCTGATTTAACGTCGCGGCACGACGCATATTTACCCTCAATTCACTTAAGATGGAGAAGTTCCACCACATGGCTGTCATCAATATTTCCCAGGTAGTGCTTGACCCTATGCCCATTAACTCTGAAAATCTCCCCACTTTTGTTCTTGAGATCAAGTGCACCAAACGGAGTCACAAACACCACTTCAAAAGGTCCACTCCATTTCGACTTAAGCTTTCCCGGAAATAGACGTAACCGAGAGTTGAACAAGAGAACCAAATCACCTACTTTGAACTCCTTTCCACGAGCATATTTATCATGATGGTACTTCATTTTGTCCTTGTACAAGGAAAAATTGGAGTAGGCATGGAATCTGAATTCATCAAGTTCATTAAGTTGCTCCTCACGAAGATTGGTTGCCACGTCCCATTCAAGATTGAACTTTCTCAAGGCCCACATGGACTTGTGCTCTAAATCAACCGGTAGATGGCAAGATTTTCCAAACACCAACCGGTACGGAGACATACTGATCGGGGTCTTGTAAGCAGTCCTATAAGCCCATAGAGCATCATCTAACTTCTTTGACCAATCGGTCATATTTGCATTGACCGTCTTTGACAAAATATTCTTGATTTCCCTGTTTGAGACTTCAACTTGGCCACTCGCTTGGGGTGATAAGGAGTGGAAACTTTGTGATTGACACCATACTTTGCAAGCAAAGTGTCAAAAGCTCTATTACACAAATGCGACCCTCCATCACTAATGATTGCACGAGGCGTGCCAAACCTTGTAAAAATGTTCTTCTTGAGAAATGCAATAACACTTGGGGCCTCATTGTTGGGTAGAGACACGACTTCGACCCATTTAGAAACATAATCAACCACCACGAGAATGTATGTGTTCCTATAAGAGCTAACAAACGGTCCCATGAAATCGATACCTCATACGTAAAAAATATCCACTTCGAGAATGGTATTGAGAGGAATCTCATCTTTCTTCGAAATTACCCTATCTCTATGACATTCGTCACATCTCTTGACTAAGTCACTGGCATCTTTGTACAATGTAGGCCAAAATAACCCACAACTCAACACCTTTGAAACAGTCCTTGCCCCTCCATGATGACCACCATAAGGTGAGGAGTGGCATGACTCCAGAATCGATCTTTGCTCCTCTTCGGGCACACATCGCTGGATGACACCATCATTGCAAATCTTGAATAAGTATGGTTCATCCCAATAAAAATCCATGCTATCCCTCCTAAGTTTCTTCCTTTGGTTGGAAGAGAGCTCAAGAGGAACAACACCAGTGACAATATAGTTGGTAATGTCCCCGAACCATGGCATTTCCTGCATTGACACAGAAAGAAGTTGTTCATCCGGGAAGCTATCATCAATTTCAAGCCCATCACAAGGTCGACCTTGTTCCTCCAATCGGGAGAGATGGTCGTCCACTTGGTTTTCACTTCCCTTTCTATCAATTATCTCCAAGTCAAACTCTTGAAGTGACAACACCCACCGCATGAGTCTCGCTTTGGAGTCCTTTTTTGTCATGAGATACCGAATTGTCGCATGGTCGGTTTGAACTATGACCTTGGAACCCATAAGATAAGGATGAAATTTCTCCATCGCAAAGACTATTTCCAATAACTTCTTCTCGGTGATAGTGTAGTTCATTTGGGCCGAGTTCATTTTTTTTCTATCATAATAGATGGGGTGAAAGATCTTGTTCATCCTCTGGCGTAAAACTGCTCCCACAGCCACATCACTAGAGTCACACATTAGCTCAAAAGGAGAGCTCCAATCGGGTACAGTGATAATTGGCGTGGAAGTGAGCTTTTGCTTCAATATCTCAAATGCATTCATACAATTGTCATCAAAGTTGAACTTGGCATATTTCTCAAGAAATTTGCAAAGAGGATTGACCACCTTTGAGAAGTCCTTAATGAAACACCGGTAGAACCCGGCATGCCCAAGAAAGCTCTGGACTCCCTTTACCAAAGTTGGAGGTAGCAATTTAGAAATCACTTCAATCTTTGCCTTGTCTACTTCAATTCCATTCCTCGAGATTTTGTGGCCCAACACTACCTTCTTTCACCATAAAATGGCAATTTTCCCAGTTTAGCACTAGGTTGGTTTCTTCACAACGAGCTAGGACTTTGTCAAGATTACTCAAGCTTTCATCGAAGGAGTCCCCAACTACGTTGAAGTCATCCATAAACACCTCGAGGAATTCTTCAACCATATCAGTAAAGATTTCCATCATGCACCGCTGGAATGTGGCGGGTGCATTGCAAAGTCCAAAAGGCATCCTAGAGAAGGCAAATGTACCATACAGACACATAAAGGTAGTCTTTTCTTGGTCCTCCAGGGCAATCAAGATTTGGTTATAGCCTGAATACCCGTCCAAGAAGCAATAGAAAGACCGACCCGCAAGCCTATCAAGCATTTGATCCAAGAAAGGCAAGAGGAAATGATCCTTGCGAGTCACTTTGTTTAGCTTGCGGTAATCCATACACACCCGCCAACCTGTGACCGTTCTTGTCGGAATGAGTTTATTTTTGTCATTTTGGACCACTATCATGCAACCCTTTTTTGGAACACACTGGACCGGAGAAGTCCAAGCACTATCCGAGATTGGGTAGACGACCCCTGCATCAAGCCACTTGATTATTTCTTTCTTCACCACTTCTTGCGTTGCTTCATTGAGCCTCCGTTGATGTTCTACGAAAGGCTTTGCTCCATCCTCAAGAATGATTTTGTGCATGCAAAATGCGGGGCTTATTCCCCGAATGTCAGAAAGTGTCCATCATATGGCCTTCTTCCTCCTCTTTAGCACTTTTAGAGTGAAGTCTACCTGCAATTGGGTTAGGCAAGATGAAAGTATAACATGTAAAGTACGAGAGGGTCCAAGATATTCATACCTGAGGTGTGGTGGAAGTGGCTTCAACTCCAATGTAGGTGACTCTTCAATTGAAGGCTTTGTCGGAGGAGTTTTCCGATTCTCCAAGTCCAAGGATAGCTTTCGGGGACCATAGGAATAAGAACCCATGCCTTGTAGGGCATTGGTACTCTCAATTAAGCCATCCACCAAAATGTCATCATGGTTTAATAAAGCTGCCTCTACTGGATCTTCAACATTTATCATAGAGCTTGCATCATTAATAATGACCTCGGTGACTATGTCCATGAAAGAACACACTTCTGTGCTATCGGGCTGCTTCATTGACTTGCAAACATGGAACACAACTTTTTCATTGCCCACCCGAAAAGTTCACCGTCCTCCACGTCAACTAAGGCCTTCCTCATTGCAAGGACAGGCCTTCCCAAGATGATGGGGACTTCATAATCCACTTCGCAATCCAATATGACAAAATCTGCGGGCAAAATGAACTTGTCAACCCGCACCAATACATTATCAGTGATTCCTAGAGGCCTATTCATAGTTTTATCCGCCATTTGAAGACGCATGGAGGTATCCCTAGGTTGACCAATCCCCAATGTTTTAAAGATCGAATATGGCATCAAGTTTATGCTAGCTCCGAGGTCACACAAAGCCGTAGCAAAATCCGCACTCCCGATTGTACAAGGAATGGTAAAAGCTCCCCGGTCTTCAAGCTTGGGTGCCATTGAATGCACTATGGCACTCACTTGGTGAGTCATCTTTATGGTTTCGCACTCCATAAACCGTTTCTTTGTGACTAAGTCCTTCATGAACTTAGCATACCCGGGCATTTTCTCTAAAGCTTCAACCAAAGGGACATTGATGGAAAGACTCTTCATCATGTCGATGAATTTCTTGAATTGATTCTCTTGCTTCAACCTTTGAGGATGTGGAGGAGGGGGCCTAGGTAATGGTGCCTTGGCTTTTGGAACCACCGATTCCGGCATATCAATTCCCTAGATGGGTTCACATCCCTTTGCAAATCCTCCCCATTATCATTAATGTCAATTTTCACCTCACTAGTAGTTGGCTCTTCCACCACTTGCTCTAACTCAATTGGTAACTCATCATTTGGTAATTCATCATCAGCACCAATAATTATCTTTTGTCTAGAAGAACTCGCCTCACCGCCTCTTCCACTTCTTGTGGTCACTGACATGGCGTGACCGGTATTATTGTTGTTCCCACCCTTGGGGTTCACCACCATATCACTAGGTAGTGCTCCCTTTGGGCATGTGTTCAAGGCATGAGAAATTTGGTCCATTTGTACTTCAAGATTTCTAATGGAGGTGTTGTGGGAAGCCAATTGAGCATCGGAGTCCGTGTTGCGCTCCATCATTTGCTTGAATATTTGTTCAATTATCCCCATGTCATTACTTGATGAGCTTTGGCCTTGAGCTTGGTACGGGGGTGGATTGCTTGGTTGTTGGTACATCGGGGGCCTTTGAAAGCCCTACCCCCGGTTACCATTACCACCCCAAATGTTGTTGTTATTGCCTCTGCTCCAATTGTTCTCATTATTGTTCCCCCATTGTTGGTTGTTGTTGTTCCCCCAGTTTCGTGAATTGTTGTTATTAATCCAATTGCATTGTCTTTGATTGCCCCAATTTTGATTGTTGCCTTGGTTGTTACAGTTTTGATTGTTCCCTTGACTTTGATAATTGTTAACATACATTACATTATCTTCTTGCTTACATATGGCTCTTCTTGACTATACCAACTTGGTCCTTGGTCATCTTGATCTTGTTGCTTTGCTTTGGATTTCCCCGAGGTCTTATTTGGTTTACCAACACATTCACTCCCTCCATGGCATTTACTTGCTTCGGCCCTTATAATTGTTGAAGTTGTGCCTTGGCAAGTTGGTTCATAGTGGTAGTGATCTCGGCAATTGCTTGCCCATGTTCTTGAAGTTCTTTGTGAAGACTATTAACACCGGACTCACCCTGAGGTACGTTTGCTATACTTTGCCATGTTGACGATGTGTCAGCCATCTCATCTAAGACCTCACATGCCTCGGGGTAAGTCAATTTCATGAAGTTTCCACTGGCCAATTGATTGACCACACATTGATTGATAGTGTTTATTCCTCGGTAGAAGGTTTGCTGAATCATGGCTTCAGTCATGTCATTGTTTGGAAATTCCTTAACCATGGTCCGGTAGTGCTCCCAAATCTCATGCAAAGGCTCGTTGGGTTCTTGCTTAAAAGCCAATATTTCATCTCTGAGCGCCGCCGTGTGACTAGGGGAGAAATTTTTTGCAATAAACTTGTCTGCGAGCTCATCCCATGTGGATATGGAGTGGTTGGGAAGCCGCTCAAGCCAATGAATAACCGAAGTCTCGAGGCATCTTCCAAGACGTTTGCTTACTACCCCAGCAGGTATCCACGAAGCCCTTCAAATGTTTGTAAGCATTTTGGTGGGCGGCTCCGGTGAAATAGCCCCGCTGCTCCAAGAGTGTCAGCATCATATTTGTTATTTGAAAATTTCCCGCCCGGATTCTAGGAGGGACAATAGCACTAGCATACCCCTCATTTGGAAGGACCCGAGGGGCAGCTCTGGGAGCCGGTGGGGGAGGGGGGGAGGGTCTGGAATATCTCATTAATATTGGCATGTCGGCCCCGTTTGGGAGGTGGTACTTGGTTAATTTCATCTTCTTGGTTGTCATATACCTCCTCCCCGCAATAATGTTTCCCAAGGATCCGCCATTAGAACCTGAATTGATTCAACACACACGTTAACAGAAAAAGGAAAGAAAAACAGTTAACACCACACGTAAATAATTAACACCGTATAACTCCCCGACAACGACGCCAAAAAGTGATCGTCGCCCACCTACACTACTAAATAGTAGCAAGATGAGGGTCAATGCAGCTTTTACCCGAAAGGACCGGGATCGAATCCACAGGGAGTTATGATTGTGGGAGTTGAGTTCCTAAGTGATCTAGTAGTGTTTCGTGCTCTTAATTGCACTTTTCATACTTTTGGTTTTATATTAGAACTACAGTTTAGACTAATTGCAAATAGCTAATTAACTAACTAATGTCTTTTTGAGTGTTTTCTTGATACATAAAGAGGACTAAGGCTATGACTTTCTCCTAGGTGAGTACTCAACGGGATTCCAATACCTAAGGCAAAGATGTCACAAAGGGGATTGTGATATAGCCAATGCACGAGATTACCCACTCTATACCTCTCGGCAGATTGAGTAGCTTTTCCCTAATTGTCTCTCTCTCGAGACCAATTGGGTGTCAAAATTATGCAAGAAATATAGGCTCAAGTAGGGTTTTACTATCTCTAGGTTTAACCCGTTAATTGGGACTATCAATCTCATGAATACGTCCCAATTCCTTGTTGGACTGATTTCCTAGAACTCAAGTTCTCTTTCTCAAGAAGAACCCAAGTTGAATAAATACCAATTAGTATTTGCAACCCCTAATTTAACATGAAAACCATAAATAAGCCCAAATACCAATTACCCATAAACATCTAAGCCTTAATTTAAAGGACCCATCAAACACCCACACTAGGGTTGAGCCACAACCCTATCTAGTGGGTTTAGCTACTCATGATAAAAGAAGAAATTAGAGAAATAGATGAAGAAAAACCCATATAATTGAATTATAGACTAATAATTCAAAGATTCAATGTTGCAACCCTTCTAAAATTACTCAAAAAGCTGAAGAAAAGACGTTCACGAGCTCCTGATAATATTAGAGTACAAAAGCTGACCTAAAAAGGGGAAAAGAAACTATTTATTTTACTAAACCAAATTTTTTGGACAAAAATACCCTTGCGGGGTCGCCGCGGACCGCACAAAATGGACTGCGGCCGCGCTAAGGTCTTTGGCTTCAAAAACTGAGTCTCTGAACTTGGCCACCGCGGTCCGTATAAAATGCACCGCGGCCGAGGTGGCTTCAATGCGGACCGCGCAAAATAGACCGCGGTTCGCGTTGGTCTTCTGGCCTTCAAAATTAATACTCTATGAATCTCCTTAGTGCGGACCGCGCAAAATGGACTGCGGTCCGCGGTGGTTTGGCCTTCAAAAAGTGCTCTCTGAATCTTTTCAGTGCGGACCGCACAAAGTGGACTGCGGTCCGCGGTGGTTAGTTGGACTTTGCTTGTACTTGTTCTTGGTACTTGTGCATGTTTCACTCCTTTTTTAGCAGGCTTTTGACTATTTGTCACCCTTTTTGACTAAACCTTGCAACAAGCACAACAAGTAAGCCTTTGGGACTATTTTACATAAAATTTCATCCAAAACTTAAGCAAGAAAGAGTGTAAATTAAGGTAAAATCCCTAGTTATCAGGACATGACCCTACTTATGTGGAGCCAGAGCAGGGTAAGGGTGTCCCACGAGGTAAGGGTGCCCCATGAGGTGGGGGTTTCCCACGGGGTCGTGGGGGGTAGCGAGGAGGTGGTCCCCAACAAGGGGGCGTTGAGTCACCTGTTAAGGATGTTGGAGTTGATCTGCCCGGTTAACCTCCATGAGCCAGACGAGCATCATATCAACATGTTGTCATACAACCTTCAACTACAGCTCACTCCAGGGACTTCGCAGGTGACCCCGTCAGATCCATTATTGATCACGGGCACGAGCATTATCGGAGAGGATTCAGATGCGTACTTTCTAGAGCTATCAACCACTGCTGAGGATCAGTCGATCCGAGATGTGGATAATGGGCGCTGACTGAGTTATAACTCATCATCGAGGGGTGTTGGGGATCTTTCATAGGCATAGGTATGTTTGTATTACTATTAAATTTAAATTTGTTTTTTACTCATTTATAATTTACTTATTAAGGCTTCATCCTCGCCCGTCATAGAGGCCGCTTTGTGCGATGCTGACCTGGCTGCGACGGATGATTATATTCAGGAGTCTGACGAGACCATGGCCGGACAATTTAAATTTTTATGACTTAACACGTACATTTCTAATATATATTTTCATATACTGAGCTAACTTATTCTTCTGCAGGTTACTACTGGACCGATGGCCCCTTCTATTGATCATACCAGCACTACTGACGATCATGCTGCATTGCATCCTGCGATAAAGAGGCGACGTGATGAGGATGATCCTGATAGCATAGCCGGACGGGATGGGCCGCGCCTCAGGCCAGCAGCTGCATTGAAGCACACAGGTTGTGGGACACATTGATCTTTTTTTTTTTGTATTTTATGTAAATAATAGCAACAATTCTTATTATTCACATTATATGCGCATTATGTATTTATTTCCCCGGTTCTTCGTTATTTTGATACTACAACACAAATACAAACATAATAACTTAATATAACTTAAATTCTGTACAACTAATGAAAATACATGACATGGAAAGCATAAAGATAAAATACTACACTTAACACATACATGTGTTTATTTAGTCACTATCGCCCATTATTCTCTGCTTCAACCACTGAAATTTCTCCAACAACCTGTTTTTTTTCTTCTTCCACCTCTTTTAGTTTCTCTTTCAACACTGCAATTTCTCGTTTCATTTCAGTCTCAGTTCGTATCTTTGGTTCATATCATGATAATACTACAAAGATTGTTTGTAGCATTCAAAGCCATACCTCCAAATTGCAATAATTTCGGTTGTTGCCTCCAAAGGTGTTTACACACATCTAATATCCATGCCCAAAATGACCGTCCTCCCAACAATCCTTCACCATACAACGTTTTCCACAATAGCACATTGGTACTTGAATGCGTTTAGACATTTGTTAAATCGAAAAACCCATGCTTTTATGGAAGCTTTTGCTATTTGTTATAGTTAAGCTTAGAAAATAACTAAAATGCGCTAGTTATTTATAGGCAAGGCAACCGCGCTATGCTTCGGGTGTTAAAGATTCTTTCGGATACAATACAACTTTTTTGCAGGTGGGCAGCTTTTTAGTTCGACAGGACGACACATATAACATAATATTTAACCGTGCTATGCTTCGCGTGATAAATGGAAACATAATTTTATTTGATACATTTTACAACATAAACAAGTACATACACTTATTACAACCACATTACGCAAATAAAACACTACGTGTATCCTTGGTAGTTGGTCACATTAGATGAACTTCCACCAGGAGCTGGATTACCACCACCACCCAAACTAGCTGAAGGACATTTTCGACGGTCGTGTCCTGTTAGCATATACCACATTTGCGCGCATAAACAGTATCACGAACATCCTTTTGGTTCCGTATACGCGACCTTTTTACACCAGTAGCTGACGTAAAAACTCCTTGTTACACACCATTTTAAATGGTTGCGGCGACCAATAATGCTCAACACCCACTGGCTGCAGCTGCCCACTATAGGTGTTTAAGTATGCATCAACACTATATTGTTTATCAACGTAGTTGGTTGGCCCTAAACCTGTATGTTGAAAGTAACTGATGGCATGTGAGCACAACATGTGGTAGATGGACCATTACCCACAAGAGCATAACCTTTCTAGGTCCATTTATGGTGTATACATTATTCCCCCGGTTTTGATGGATATCAGTGAGAACTTCAAAAACATTTCGGTCGTGAACATATTATAAAAATGAATGCCAATGTGCTCGTCGTCTATGTTTCTCCAATCTTTTTATTGGAAGTGGCCTAAATTCAACACCCCTTTCCATCAATGACGTTGCAGTTGCAACCCTTTCAACAAACCTCTCCGCCATCTACTTGAATGACATCTGCACCATGGTAGTGACAGGCAATCCTCGTGCCGACTTTAATAACCCGTTGAAAGACTCTAACAGATTCGTAGTCAGAATTACCCATCTTCTGCCACCATCCGCATACAAAGTCCACTTTTCAGGCTTATGTCGTAGTAACTAACGATAGGTTGCCTCGTCTTCCTGCTTGATAGATTCCACGTGCCTCCGGAATTAATGCTCTTGGTGATCTGTTGCATCCATTCATATTAAATCATGTAGATACTTGTCGGGATGTGCCTTCTGGAAATTGGCCTTCAGGTGCCTCACACAGTAATGATGGTAGGCATACGGTTCTTGCCATGCAAGCAAATTCTCTACATAATTTAAAATACCACCATGCCGATCAGATATTAGACAAATGCCTAAATGTTGTTTGACAACGTGCTCTTTCAAGTGGTTCAAAAATAGCGTCCACGTCTCTTGGCTTTCATTGGCTCAAATAGCAAAAGCTAAAGGAAATATTTGTCCATTAGCATCCACTGCAATGACGATTAGCAGCTTAATATCATACTTCCATAGACATGGGTGCCGTCTATAAATATTATCGGCCGGCAATACAGAAAATCATCAATTGCTGGTTTAAATGCCTAGAACACGTATTTGAATATATATATATTCTGATATTCCCGGACTCCGCTCAAGTTTTCATTTAACTACAGTCTTGGGGTTAAAGTGTTGCAATGCGGCCAGGTACCAAGGTAGAGCTGCAAATGACTTATCCCAGTTACCATAAATAATTTCAAACGCACGTTTGCGCCCGAGAAATGCCTTTCTTTTGGTAATGGTACAATCATATTCCTCATGGACGGATGTAATGCACTCTTTGATCTTGTACCTTATGGACGCTTCATGTGTGGAATCAGGACAAGAGAAATCAAGTCAACATCCAAGTTGAAGTGATTCCCATTGAATGTGTCCATTTCACAAGTGTGGGTGCCAATGTATTTACCCACTTTCCACATACATGTTTTCTTCTTGCTCGCACGTAGCATTTAGTGAAAACCCGTAAACCATCTACGGCAAACAGCCTTGTATACATCCGGACTTGACTCCCATACCGTCATCTCACGACATTATTTTACGTTGTACATTCTCCGCCCTACTTAGGCGTGCTTTATCAAGAAAAAAACATCTCATTTGCCAGCACCTTTTGGTCTAGACTCATCCCATATTGTTGTCTGAATTTCGTTAAAATCCTTTGTGAGGGCATCCACATCCGGCATACTTGGCAAATGATCAAGGTAGGGAATCTCCCTTGAATGAAATGACACTTGGGACTCATATACTCTTGGTCTAATGGGGTAGAGCATGCTCCCTCGTCAAATCGGGGCCATCATTCTCTTCCTCCTCATCACCACCCTCATCATGGAAGGGTGTGTCATCTCTGGACTCATCGGCATTGTTGTCATAATCATTGTTCTCTTTCTGACTCTGTGCATCTGCCAGATCCCAATTAAATATGTCGTCTTCGGGCAATTGAGTCAGGACAAGTGGTTCAACTTGCTCATTTTACACTGCACAAACAACACAATAATAAGCTACTCAAATTGATAAATACTTTAAATATAGCTATATCACTTCACTTACAAGTTGTAATGTGTTGACATTCCATGATAGACATTATCCTGTTGGTGACGGCTCCCGGATGGACCACCATGATCCAACACACCAGAACTACGCATATTCCAATTGTGCGTGGGTTCATAACTTGTAAAATTCATATCTGGCCGGTACCCCTATGGAATATATTAGTCTGAATACAAATTCAATACAACAAAGATAAACATCGTAACACAAATGAAAATTGAAGTTTACCACTCGTCTTGTGGATTATGTAAAGTAGGAGAGAAATTATTTCCTCGCTCCTCATTCGCCTGTGAAAATAAGTTTAAATCAGGTCAAACTCTTTCAACTAGAACCTGTTCGGCAAAAACTGCTCTAGAATTACAACCCGATGATTGATGGTTATCCTCGCTTTGCGCAACCTCATTATTGCGAACGTTTTCAACCTTGACGTACATAAAGAAATTCTCGGTATTCATTCGGAGTCCTCAAAAAATCACTCAAAGTTTCATAATCCTCGATGTTAAACTCAGCGTAACAAGCAACCCCTTGCGGAGTGACAGAATACGGATATCCTCCGGTTACTTTAAGGTTCACTGATCGTTTCCTCACACTCATTTCTTTTTTACATAACAACGATAACAATGTCTCGTACTCCATTGTAAGTGACAACTTAACATGACATTGTGGAGATAAACTATAACTACTGAGTTATTTGCCACCACAACCTCACCTCTTACTTTTCGCTCTTCAGACATTATGACACAATGCTTGAGAATATAACAAGAAGAAAAACTTAACATAAGTTAAGTATATTTTTGCATGGATTTTTATAAAATCCTTAATGCTTTTAAATAAGGCAATGCCCAGTCCGGGGGTCGAATTTTTTGAGGTATAGCGCCTTTTTAAAGGGCATTATACTATTTGACTTATTGTTATGTCAGTTAAGCGCAGAAGAGTTATTGGTGGACCCACAAAATATGTATAACGCCCTTTATAAAGGCGCTATATTTTCCAGTCTTGTCAAAATCTGGTATAACGCCTTTATGAAAGGCGTTTTATATATAGCGCCCTTTTAAATAGCGCTATATATAGTTTGGTCACTAACTTTTTTCCCCCACTTATTTCAACCATTTGAATCCAAAAAGACCACATTTATGTTCCAGACTCCAGGAATTCGATTGTGTTTTGTTCATTTTATGCGATTGAACTTGAAAGGATCAGACGATATACGGATGGTAGCGAAACAAACAGCTTCACAATAATTTAAGGGTATTTTTGTCTATACAATTGTTGCTTACTACAAACTGGGTAAACAATAAGGGGTCGTTTGGTATGAGGTATAAGAAGGTATAAGAGTGGTATAAAAATTTAATACCACCTTAATACCCTGTTTGGTTTGCAAATCAGGTATAAGTTATCCTGATGTTAATTTTAACACTGGGATAACTTATACATTATAGAAGGTGGGGTAATTAGCACCGGTATAACTTATACCTTATTCTTAGAAATTATGCAATTGTCATTCTTAATACAACATACCAAACTATGAATAAACAACAATCCTATCATAACTTATCCCAATATAACTCATACCGGTATAACTTATACCGGTGTAAATCATATTCTAACAATGACCCCTAAATAATTTTTAGGAACTGGGTATAAGTTAAACAGTGTCACTAAAATAGCTTGTCTGCGCAATTGTTGGGCTTACGCTTACAGAAAAGCCCAATTCCTTTTAAAGAGCCACAAGTTCTGTACTAATTGCAATGGCCCCAAGCCCATTAGTGGCTGACCTAGTAAAAGCCTGGATATAAAATATATCTTCTACTAAACCCTAACCCAGAGAAAAAGAGAGAGGAGCTCAGGGTAAAATTGAGAGTTTCATTGTCAGCTTGGCGGCCTCCACTGAGTTCGACCGAAAATGAAGGTAGCTGAACAAGCATATAATTTATGTATTACGTTATTCATTTCGTTCAACATGAATTGATTTGTTCTTTTGTTTTGCAGTTCAACATTGCAAATCCGACAACTGGATGCCAGAAGAAGCTCGAGATCGACGATGACCAGAAACTGTAAGTCATATTTATACGTTTAGAAATTCTACAGAACTTGTAGTACTTTTTATTTTGTATTTGCATTATATGTCACGAGATTAGTTTAAATGGAGTAATGTCGCCAGTGAGAATTCATATGATCCATCCTAACTTGTTAGAAACTGATGCGTAGTAGTTGTTGCTGTTGTCAGATTTTCTTTGCTTGCGCATTTTAACATACTTTGGTTTTATACATGTGAAATTGTGAATTTTTGAACTCAAATTGTTTTCGGCTATTAATGAAAAGTCTACAATTATCAAACTGTGCGGTAAAGTGATTAATTTGGGAGCGCTGGAGTTGAGGATTTATTAGTTTAGGTTACCTGCTATGAGAAAATTTACATACGGAATGCAGTTTTGATCTCTTACCTCGTAGTGGTTATTTGGTTGAACGTCTTCTACATTTCTACTTATTTGCTTGCTATCTCTCAGTTGTTTCTAGTAGTAATATTTATGATTGATTTCTGAGAACTATGAGAGGTGAAAATGAGATTTCATATTTATAGGATGTGTTCCTTTTAATGTATTTTCTATCTGAGATGTTTAAAAATGGGCAATGAATTATTTTTACGCCAATTGTTTTTAATTGCATTTGATTATCGAACTAATAAAATTGGATATATTGATTATGACACTAGAGTATTTTTTTGGTAACAAATATATGTCCAATTTAAAGCTGAACATGTCCAGATATCTTGAGTTGATCGCATAACCAAATATACAATAAGAATTTAAACAATGCAGTAATTATAATTCATTCTGTTTTAGTCCAGTTACTTGTCAGTGGAACAACAAATCCATTACTGCTATCGTCTATCTTTGCCTTTGTTTGGAATAACGAGCATTGATAGAAATTAATGCGTTGTGTTTGCATGCTGGTGTTTGGTTAATTGGTTCGTAAGTTTCCCTTCCTAGGCCCGTCACTAGATATTTAGTAATTCCAGGAAGGTCTTTGCATACAATGTTGTAGTGAGAAAATTTTGGACATGTATCTTTTTATTGATGAAAGTAAGATCACATTTAATGTGGTTAATACTTTACTTGATTATATGATGCTTTTGGATGTTGCATGGTGATGTATATATGCTGGTTGATTTACGTGGAGGTCCTAATATTTTATTATTGTTAAGTGACATGTAAGAGTGCTGTGTAAGTACCGTTGTTTAATAATGCTTGATTCTTGCTGTGCAGCCGGGCTTTCTTTGACAAAAGGATCTCCCAGGAGGTTGCTGGAGATGCTTTGGGAGACGTAGGTTTCTGTTTACTTGTGGTTTTCGTGTTGTAACCTTTCCATCTAGTCAACTTTCTTTTAACAATGTTTTGTGTAACAATTGACAGGAGTTCAAGGGATATGTTTTTAAGATTATGGGAGGATGTGACAAGCAAGGTTTCCCAATGAAGCAGGGAGTGTTGACTCCAGGCCGAGTTCGTCTTCTGCTGTACAGAGGTATGTGTAAAGGTGCAAGAAGGTGCTTAATGGCGCATGTGTACTGTATAGATTTGTTGTGTGTAGCTGATGTTGGAAGTATCACATTATGTTCACATTAAACAGGTACTCCTTGTTTCCGGGGCTATGGTAGGCGAAATGGGGAGCGCAGAAGGAAGTCTGTCCGTGGATGCATTGTTAGTCCTGATCTTTCTGTTCTGAATTTGGTTATTGTGAAAAAGGGCGAGAATGATCTGCCTGGACTGACAGACACTGAGAAACCAAGGATGAGAGGACCCAAAAGGGCTTCCAAGATTAGGAAGCTCTTCAACCTTTCCAAGGAAGATGACGTCAGGAAGTACGTCAATACCTACCGTAGAAATTTCACGACCAAAAGTGGTTAGTTTTCTACTGATAAACCTACTTGTATTTTTTTTGTGCTGATCTGAATTGGTCAATGTTGGAAGTTAATATGCTCTTCAACCTTTGCTTTGAATGTTAATTATGGTGCTTTATGGTGACAGGGAAAAAGGCTAGCAAGGCTCCTAAGATCCAGAGGCTGGTAACACCATTGACTCTCCAGAGGAAGAGAGCAAGAATTGCAGACAAGAAGAAGAGAATTGCCAAGGCTAAGTCAGAAGCAGCTGAGTACCAGAAGCTTTTAGCTACTAGGTTGAAGGAGCAGAGAGAAAGGCGCAGTGAGAGTCTGGCTAAGAAGAGGTCTAGACTCTCTGCAGCTTCTAAGCCATCTATTGCTGCTTAAGATCATTGGGAAGCTATCTGTGATATCTGGGTCTGGTTATTGCTGGATGTGGCTTTTGGTAGCTTTTAATGTTCAGAGACGATGAGTTAAGTTAGTGTATCGTTTACTATTTGATCTTTTAGATCAAAGATTTTGGTTATTTAGTGCTGCTGAATGAAATCCTCCCAACTTTTATTATTTTGTTCTTGCTCTGGATAATAGTTTGGGTTTTAACATGTTACAATGATAACTTTTATTTCACAAATCATTTTTATCTGCATTATACCTCTTTGAACTTTAATCCCTCAAGTAATTATTTCCCTAAATTATACAACATGGCAACCAAATATTTAATCTTTGCGTCTTTCTTTTGCAGAGAATAGGATTCCACAAACCAAAACATAATAACTACACATGAATGACACCTTGAGTTGAGATCCAGCCCATTTTGCATTTGCATACCCGGTATGCAATTGCTTTAGCAGCCTTGGTTTTCAGCTCCCCTTGCACGCCAACATTATCACATATAATATCATAAATTGAACAAGTAAAAAATTTAATAGTAGATTTACCAAAAAAAAATTCATATTGGACTAAATGTACCTTATAGCTTATGCATTGTATAAGGATTTTGAAAGCTCTAGGTATAATAAGCAATCGAGCTCGGGTTTTGAGGAGGAAGGGAGATTTCCCCCTGAAGTTTTTACAAAGAATGATTTGCGTTTGCCTTCGATCTTTTGTACGAACGATAACAAATCATTATTAGCATGACACGGTTCTACTAGCTTTCATTTATTTAGTGCAACACTTTTAAATCAAGTTGCCAAGACTATATCATGTTTAGCCAAGTTAGAAAAATCAACTTATTTTGAAAAGTGTTTTTCTTAAAAATATTTTTTAAAAAAAATACTTTTGGAGAAAAGCAGTTTGTGTTTGGCTAATCAATTTGAAAATCACTTTTGAACAATAATTTGTGTTTGGCCAACTTTTCAAAAAATGCTTTTATGTGTCAAATTACAAGTAAGGACATGAAGAGATTTGCTTAATAATTAATATTATATACGTAGATAAATAATTATAAATATTTATTATTAAAGATAATAATTAAGTTTATTATCTTATTTAAGTAAAATATAAAAATAAAATTAAAAAATACTTTATTCTTTTAAGATAGTTTAATATATCAAAAAATCATCAAATAAATATGAAAGTTCGTTCCAAAAGTCAATTTATATTATTTAATAGTTTAAAGTTTAAACTAAGTAAAGGTTATTTTGGAATATATAATATTTTGCAAAGGGTAGTTTTGATAGGAAGAAAAGTTAAAACTGTTTCTGTTCCTTGACATAAGCTACTTTTTTCTGCTTCTAGCTAAAAGCCTTTCTTTAAAAAAAAAGAGTTTGACCAAATATCCCAAATTAAGAGAAAAAACATTCTTTTTTTAAAGAAGAAAAACATGATTGGTATGGTGAGAAGTTTGGTCAAATAAGCTATAAAGCTTACAAGTTTGCATCTTAGCTACACAAATGCATTCCAACTTCTTGCCCTTTTGGCAACTCTTGAGTCGTAGTCAATGCCACGAGTAAATTTAAATATTTAATCACGTCTCTTTTTGACCATTGCTTATTTTTCTTTATAAATATTTTAATAAGTCACTACTCCCACTAAAATTTAGAGGATTGGTTAATTATTCAGGCTTTCATTATCTTTCTGATATTTTACGAACATTATCTATATTTAGACTATTAACTTCAAACTATAAATACAAAAGAAGAATGGTGATACACGACATTGTTTCCCATGGGTTTTGTAAGAACGTCTACTTTATAACAACATAGCTTATTCAAAACTAAAAAGGAATGTCCAACAAGAAGATCCAATTTCCTGATTTTATTTATAATTAGCACAACATAAGTCTTGTTCTGAAAATTTATTGCGAGAGAAAAGTAGGTATAAAGTCATGTTTTTCTAATAGAAGAGCATCATTCTAATAAAACTCATATTTCGTTCAAACTAAATAATTGTCAAAGTCGTTTACAACAAAAGAAATCAAAAGAAGAATTTTCTATCCATATATTTCAGATATCCAACTTTTTAAGGAGTAAAAATTAAATAAATATTATATTGAGATGTTCAATAAAGTACGAAAATACATATTTTTTCTGAATTGATACGATAACCAAAGGCCCAAAGGAATTGTATACAACAATCGCTGCTCCAAAAAGCTTGGCATTGTCTCTTATTCTCTAAATATTTTCTGTCTTTTGCTGCTAGAGTGAATCACACTCTTTTATGTGTATGATACAATATTCTAGCACTAAAGCTTTACTTTAATGGATTGGATAGTTTCATCTTTAAACATTGAAAATATTGTCAGGATCTCCATCAATATTCTCCAAAGTGAAATTGGCTATAGATATCGTTAAAATTGATAGATGTTTGGATAACCAATTATTCAAACCATAAAATTGGTATAATCTAATGTTCAAAAATATAATTTTGATCATCTTTGTATATCTATAACTCACATGCATTCAGAACCTTTAAATCACCAAGCACCTTTAAATCACCAAGCAAAGTGTTTTTTTATTATAAATATTTCAACGCTCATGATCCATACACATGTTTGATAACAATAAGTCTAAACAATGATTTCTAATTTATTTATATTGCATACATTTTCATTTTCAAAACGATATTTTAGAAACTCATGCAAGTACTAGAAAAGTTTTAGTACTTGTACATCTTTTATAACTCATTTAACAATTTGAACGTGATATTTTCTCAAAAGTTATTTAAAAGACAAGTACTATATTTTGGCGGTTTATTTCACTATTATTTTTCAAGTCATCGTCAAAAGCATTAAGTTAAACCAATTGAATCTCACATGATATCAAGTAATGTTGAGCCAATAGTTAATCTCTTCAAGGCGGAAACATTGAATGGCTAAGAGAGGCGGCTCGGCACTCAATGTGAACTTTAATCTACCAATTTGTTTTTTTTTTTTCTTGGTGCATATTAATTATTTAGCGAAAGAATAAAGAAAATCATTCCAATTTTAGACTTTGAAGCAAGTTATTAATACATTGAAGAGCGCATTTTATATCCATCATGGTGTTAAATGAGTGTGCTACATCAAGGGCTCAAGGCAACTTGGCGTGGCATGTAATTGGAGTAGGCAGCTCTCTCTATGCCTCAAGATTGACGCCCAGAATCAGTAACTACCTACAAAACACAAAAAGATCCTACAGAAATTCATCCTTTGTATTAACAATTATTTTTGAGAGAGAGTGACCAGAAAAATGATTGGTATAAGCAACCTGTTACACTACTTTAAAAAATAATCGTAATACTAAGAAGCAACCTACTACACTACGTCCGTCTCAAAGTTACTTGACCTGTGTCTCTTTTTCATTCTTCCTCAGTTTACTTGCTTCTCTCCAATAACAAAACTAATACCACCTCACGCCATTGCTATTAAAACTTCTCTCTAAATTAATCTCCATGCTTGGTAAATTAGGTCATTTCTTGAGCCGATGGTCTATCGGAAACAACTACTCTATCTAGGTTAGGGGTAAGATCTGCATACAAACTATCCTCTCCACTCTCCATAACTCACTTGTGGGATTCCACTGGGATTGTTATTGTTATTAATAAACTATGTCATCCATCTAGTATACCAGTGTAAACTACTCATTAAGTTATGTATGGATCTAGGGTAGAAATGGCAATAGATAAGTGTAAAATTCACAAATAACTATTGTGTCCCGTTTGGCCATAGATTTTGGCTTTATTTTAAAAAGAAAATATTGTTTGTTATGAAATATGATTATTTTTTGGAAAAAAAAATTCAAAAAATTTCAAGTTCCCCAAAAACTGGTTTAGGGCAGTTTTTGGGTGAATTTTTTTGGGATATTTGCACCTATACCCACTTTTTGGGTCATGTTTTAACTTAAACTCGCTTTGCAAAAAAAAATTGCAAACATACCCACGTTTCGCATAAACTTCAGGCATACGGGCCTGAAGTAGCAAAGGCAATCACACAAACTTCAGCATTCTAGGAGACGAACCTGAAGTTGTTTCTAATTGCTAAACTTAAGCATTCTACTAGCTGAAGTTTTGTTCTCTATTTGCTGTACTTAAGCATATTTCAGCTGAAGTTTTGGTAAAGCTTTTCAAAAACTTCAACAAAAGATGCTGAAGTTATTTAGCTTATTTGTCAAAACTTCAGCACTAAATTAGTTGAAGTTTTGTCCTGGATTCATTAGTTTTGTCATAAAACTTTTCAAAAACTTCAGTAGAAGCTGTTGAAGTTATTTAGTTCATTTGCAAAAATTTCGGCACTAAATAAGCTGAAGTTTTGTCCTGGATTCATTAGTTTTGTCATAAAACTTTTTAAAAAATTTCAGCAGAAAATGCTGAAGTTATTTAGTTCTTTTGTAAAAACTTCAGCACTAAATAAGTTGAAGTTTAGTTTTGTCATAAAGCTTTTTCAAAAACTTCAGCAGAAGATGCTGAAGATATTTAGTTCATTTGTAAGAACTTCAGCACTAAATAAGCTGAAGTTTTGCACAGGTAGCCGGAAGAAGGAGCGCCTGAAGTTGTAAAACTTAGGGTATAAGTTAAATAATTTTAAAAATATGGGTACAGGTTAAATGGGGGCAACCAAATAGGGCGTCCCGTGCAATTTTTATAATTTTTTTATTCCACTCACAAAACTTCAACTTTTGTCAAATAAAATGCATATCCAAACACAACTTCAACTTCAATTTTTTTTTTCAAGCTTCAATCAAATCTATGTCTAAACGCTGGCTTAAAGTCTTAAGTTTTACTTAATTGTCATGGAATCTTATTTGTGGAATTTACAAGGGAATCTTACAGAAATGTCCAAAATAAGTCATAATTTACCAACTGTTGCGCCCCGTTTTCTGGCGAAAGCGGGTTTCAACATGTGACAACTCTTTTAAGGGAAGTATTAAAAGAGAAGAGTCGTCACCTAACGATTATTAAGGCGCATTAGGGCACCTATTTGCAAATAACTCTGTTTGACTAGTCAACGCCACCAAAGATCGGGTAAGGGCATAAATTACCTCCAAGAGAAGGTGTTAAGCACTCATCGAGGTGCACAACTGTGAATCCCGACCGAACTTTAGACTATGTGAATTATGTAATTAAGCTAGGTAATCAAATAAATAGAAGGGAAAATTCAGAACTTGTAGAGTCTTATTAAAACATGTGAGAATCGGTACAAGTCTTAATAACTACACAGGTACAAACTCTAGTGATCTATGTTAACTGACTAAAGGCCTCATTTGTTTTTTTTAAGATTAAGACGTCTGAATCTGAATACACATCTGAATACCAAGATGTGTATTAAGATTAAGATATCTGAATCTGAATACACATCTGAATATTAAGATATGTATTAAGACTTGAATACTAAATGATTAAGACTATTTGATTTTTAACATCTGAAGGTATGAAATTTATCTTTATTTGACAATTAATAAACATAAAATTTAAATTAAATATTAATTAATTTAATTTGCTTAGTACAGATGGGTTGGTGTTGTTATACACCAACAACTTCGTTGCTTTTTCTTTCCTATCTTCTTGATACAATGACCAGAGATTTTTCTTTCTTTCTTCTCTCCCTAGTTACACAGTAAATCTGTAACATACTACAATTCTTGTTTGCAGTAGAACAAAGAGATTGATATTGGTTCGATCAAAAAATGTCCTTTTGCATCTTTAGTAGTATATATAAGAGAGTTGGTATCCATTCTTCACTGTGTGATAGTTTCATGGTTGAAAGGCAACCGAAGGGAGTTGATTCTCATAATCAATCAAGATGATTTTCTTCCAAGAATAGAACAGAACTTCTTTTTGTTGCTTTCTTGATTTCCTTTTCTTTGTAAGCTGTTGAGATTGGATATTCTCTGTGATGCGTGATTGAATATTCTCTGTAGATTCTGTATTGATTGATTGATCTTCTATACTGATTGATTGATTTTCTGTACCGATTGATTGATGCCTTCCATAAATAGCTTAATCGAATATCTATGTTTCATGAAACTTGCAATCACAACATATTCACTCCTTGATTCTTGCTTCTGGACTTACACATTGACTCCTTGATTCTTGTTTTCAGATCTTCTGCTAGAATCTTTCCAATTCTTGTGACTTCCTTCTTCGAGATTGGTTTCCTGCAATTAGAATTAAGTTATTGTCTATCATTAAAACATATATCTAACAAGAAGCTTGAAAATTAAGGACATGCTTGCATCATAGAAGGTAAAGGCAGGAGTCACCAAAGGGGTTCGAGCAACTATGGTAGATCCAGAGCTCATGGGAAGTCTAAGAATATATCTAAAACAAAATCCAAAATATTCTACAATTGTGATCAACTATGTCACTTTAAAAGAGATTACCCAAATCCAAGGAGGGGCAAAGGTAAAAATTGTAGCCAGAAAAATGCCGATAACACACTCTACGATATAAAACAATAAGAATGTTCTTTTCATAAACTAGGAAGAGGAGTGCATGCACTTGGCAGGTCCAAAGTCAAAATGGGTGGTTGACACAACATCATCTTTCCATCGACAAGGGATCTTTTTGCAAATATGTAGCATGCAATTTTGGCACTGTAACGATGCGTAACACAAGTTACTCAAAAATTGCAAGGATTGATGACATTTATGTTAAAAAAAGTGTTGGATGCACATCGGTTCTAAAATATGTGCGGCATGTACCTGATCTGCAGATGAACTTGATCTCGGGAATAGCTTTGGACAAAATGGATAGTAGAACTATTTTGCCAATCAAAAGTGGAGATTCATCAAAGGATCATTGGTGATTGCAAAGGGAGTTGCGCGTCGCACGTTGTAGAGGGCAGATCTAAAAATATGCTAAGGTGAATTGAGCGTGGTTTACAATGAGATTTCTACATATTTGTGGTTGTTAGTTTAGTAGTCAAATAGGAGTAAATAACCTTAACCCTAATCCTATGTGTATCAGGAGTATGACATGTATTATCTATATATATAGGGCTCATTGTATCATTGTAAATAATAAGATATTATTTTTTCCCGTATTTTCTCACATGGTATCAGAGCAATCGTGAGAGATTTATCGTTGTGCATCAATTACAGCAACTCCGGGAAGAGAAATCAATCAACCGGAATTTTTTTTCCCGGCGAACACAAGTCTGCCGCAGTAAAAAGCCATTTTTTATCAGTGTTGTGCAAAAACCAACACCACCACTAAGTAGATCGGCCTCCGACGACCTACCAAATCTCCGCCAGAAGCTCCCTCACGCGCTCCCACGCGCCACCAACAACTTCCTTCCGGCGAGCGCGTGACACCCACACGCCGGCGCGTGCCCCCCTCTCCGGCCATTTTTTGGCCACGCTTCTTCAGGACAGCCTACTCGCACGTCAAATCCGAGTCCTTTGGTACTATTTCCGATAGATTCCGGCGACTTTGAAATTTTCCGGCGAGCTACAGTGCTTTCCGGCGTTTGAGGCATCTTTTGGTCATTTTTTGGCCGAGCTTCTTCAGGGCAGCCTGTTCCCGCAGTATCTCCAACCCTACCCGTGCCTTTATTTTTTGATTCCGAGTACTTTGAAAATTTTCCGGCAACTACAGTCCTTTTGCGGCAGCTACAGTGTTCCCCTCGTCTGTTTCAAGAAATTTCCAATTGGTTCTTTCTATTATTTGGGTGTAATTTTATAGACCTCTCTTCAATTCAACGATGTCTTTTGGAGTTGATATTTTCGGGTCTAAAAATCCGGGCTCTGGCAGTTCCGGTATTATGATTACCTCAGAACCTTTAATGGGAGGTTCAAACTACTTAGCTTGGGTTTCATCTGTCGAGTTGTGGTGTAAAGGTCAAGGTGTTCAATATCATCTAATCAAGAAGTCTAGAGAAGGAGATGAAAAGGCCAAAGCACACTGGGAAAAGATCGATGCTCAATTATGCAGTATTTTGTGGAGATCTATTGATTCCAAGTTGATGCCTTTGTTTCATCCATTCTAGACATGTTATTTGGTTTGGGAAAAGGTTCGTACTTTATACACTAATGACATATCTCGTTTCTATGATGTGATATCGCGGATGACAAATTTAACGAAACATGAATTAGATATGTCTACTTACTTGGGACAAGTACAGGCAGTCATGGAGGAATTTGATAAGTTGATGCCAGTTTCTGCTAGTGTTGAGAAGCAACAAGAACATCGACAAAAGATGTTTCTCGTTCTTACTCTTGCTGGACTTCCTAATGATCTTGACTCAGTACGCGATCAGATTTTGGCTAGTCCGACTGTCCCCACA
>ML300043.1:0-40888 GCA_005239495.1 Nicotiana undulata | reverse complement strand
CCCCCCCCCCCCTCTTTTTTCCCCCTTTAAATATATATAGTTCCTACCTTGCATCTCACAGAATGTACTATTTTATGGCTTTTAAGGTATGAGTAAGTTAGGGGGTAAATTGTGGGAAACAAAAGGATAAAGTGCAAACCAAAATGTTGCATACACCAGGTGTGCAAAATGCGAAGAATTCGCGCTATAAGAGAGGCATTCTAGATTGGTTTTATTATTCCTCTGACTAGTAGAGGAGTTCCTTCTGATACTTCCTGGTTTTAAGGCTGTACTTTTCATGTGTAATTCATTGTGAGAGCAGATTGTGATATTATATATTGATTTCATTAGGTGCAGATTAACAAAGTTATGTTTATGTCACGTATGCCTTCTATTGTGCATCCTTGAGATTCTCTTTTTTCAGAATTTCTCTTTGGGTGAACGTTTCCGATTCAACCAGATTATCTCAGACTGGATATCCTTGTTCGTTCTTGTTCTCAACTTTAACTCTGTGTCTATTGAATTAAACAGCTTGCTGGGTTTAAGTTGGAAGTAGTCAAAACCACATCTGCAGGTCATGCCAAGAAACTTGCCAGCACGGTTGACTTCAGCACATGTCCTGATGGTATTTCTTTCAATGCTTTAGTTTTTCTGTTATTCAGTTTTAGTTGTCTAAGACCATGTTCATCATTGTTTTATCTTATATTCTCTGTTTTGGAAAATGTTCAGGCATTATATGTGTAGGAGGCGATGGAATAGTGAATGAGGTTAGTTATGGTCTGTCTTTCTCCAACTTTACAAGTGACAAGTGTGTATGTCTGCAGTGCATATATAGCTCAATTACTCTCCTTTCTTGCATCAATAAGTCAGATTCTATGCTCAATAAAGGTTTTTCGAGTAGCATTAAATTGAGAGAGCTATCGTTACATAATTTAGGTGTGCACTGTTACCTGATTTGCTATTCTTTTCTTTAATAGCATATTGTTTCTTCTTTAGGATAGAGACATCCTTTATGTTGTTGTGGATTGCTTATGTTGAGTCGATTAAGACCTTAGATGGCTGTCTTCTTTGAGATTTAGTACAAAAACCGACCTTGTGCAAAGGTACCCTTTAAAACAAACTGTAAGATCTGTCAATTATGAGTCATTAAGTTGGATGTTTTTCTATTTGAGATAGTGCTTCGTTTATGAGATGGATGCAGTTTCATCTAAGGGGTTGGCAATCTTGTTAAAGGCTACACAAAAAGGTTAAGAACAAGAAAGCCTGATACACCCCCTTGATTCTAGAAAATATAATCACTCTTTGAGGCCCCTTCATTAGAATTTCACTTCTTTGTGTTTTCTTCAAGCAAGTAATAGTATACAAAAAGGGGGAAGCTCCTCTATACATGGAGTATAGAGTGAATTAAGGGCTCATTTGTTTTTTTTAAGATTAAGACGTCTGAATCTGAATACACATCTGAATATCAAGATGTGTATTAAGATTAAGACATTTGAATCTGAATACATATCTGAATATATTACGATGTGTATTAAGATCTAAATAGAAATAATTAAGACTGTTTGATTTTTAACATCTAAAGGTATAAAATTTATCTTTATTTGAAAATTAATAAACATAAAATTCAAATGAAATACTAACTAATCTAATATTCTATCAATAAAATATATAGTTTTTTAAAATATGATAGTTGTTGGTGGTGATGGCTAACGGGTGATAGAGGCGGTGGTTGGTGGTAATTTTGGTTGATGATGGCGGTTCATGCTAGTAGCTAGTAGTGATTGGTAGTGGTGCCAATTATGATTGAGGATGGTGGTGGTGGTGGGTGGTAATAGTTAATAATGGTAGCTGGTGGTAGTAGTTGTGAGTGAGAAAGGTGGTGGGTGGGTGGTGGTAGGTTATAATAATGGGCAATGTCGGCTGTGATTGTTGGTGGTGATGGGGTGGTCAGTTGTGGTAGTTGAGGTGGATGAGTGTTGATTGTGGGTGAGAATGATATATGGTGGTCGGAGTGGCGGGGATAGTGGGTGGTGATGGTCGATAATGGTGGCGGCTATGATTGAGGATGATGGTGGCGTGGTGGTGGTGGAGGTGGGAGTGGTGGATGAGTATGGTGGTGGTGGTGGTAGTTGATAATGGTAGGCGGTGGCGGCAGATAATAATGAATATGAGATAGCATCTTAATGAAATTAAGTCTCTGTTATAGATCTTAATCATACAAACCTATTCAGACCCATTAAGTGGTTGTGAAGTAAAAAAAACAAACACACTTAATTATTAAGATCTGAATTATCAAGATTCAGACTTTAAAAACAAACGCACTTAATGTCTGAGATCAGAACGATTAAGATTCAGACCTCCATTAAGTGCAAACAAATGAGGCCTAAGCCTATAAAGGAGTTTCTCTCAATGGGATCTGGCCAATCATCTCTAACATGCTGGAGCATCATTTGATACAAAAAGTACAAAGTCCGTTGAGTCTCCTAGATTCTTTTTTGTTTTTATATCTTTTTTTTTTGATAAGGTAAATTGTATTAATCAAAAGGGAGAGAACTCCCGTAAACAGGAAGTATACCAAAAAGTAGAGAATTTACATTAGAACATGATTCTCTACAAAACACGCCCAATCTTCTATACAAGTAGGGGCTATATGGGTACACCAAAAAGCGATCAAATATAAAAGACTATTCTTAAGATGTGTAAAAGGAGACTCAATCCGCTCAAAAGCTCTCTTATTTCTCTCCCCCCAAACTATCCACATGAGAGCTAACGGGGCGAACTTCCACGCCTTTTGCATTCTTCTTCTACGGAAATCGGCCCAACTATATAGCATTTCCTTTACAGTGTTTGGCATCACCCATTGAACACCAAAAAGGTTCAGCATTGCCCTCCACAAAGCCGAGGACACAGAAAGATGATCAACTTCTTCCCTTGAGCTTTTGCACTTATAGCACCAACTAACAAGTGTAATTCCTCTCTTTCGCAGATTCTTAGCAGTCAAAACCACTCCCCTCGCCGCTAGCCATGCGAAAAAGCACACCTTCGTGGGCGCCTTAGGAATCCAGATCGAGGAGTATGGAAAAGAGGCCTCCTCTCTCACCAACATACTCTGGTAAAAGGACTTTACGGTGAACAAACCATCGGCACGCAAACCCCATCTCTAAGAATCACAAGATGGTTGGGGCCTGTCTTGCCCATATAGCAGTGTCAATAATTCTTGAAGCTCCGCAATCTCCCAATCTTGCATTTTCATTCTAAATGAGAGGTCCCATACTACCCCTTTCATGCTCCTTACGAATCTGTTGGACCATCAATTCCTTCTTGTTTGAAACTCTGAAGACGTGGGAAGGAGACCCTCAGAGTACCCTCTCCACGCCACCTGTGATTCCAAAAGCTGATTCTCCTTCCATCTCCCACCCTGTAAGTGATGTTGCCACTGAATGATTCCCAATTTTTCATGATGCTCCCAGTGTTATCAAAGGCAGAAAGCGCAAAAAAGCTCTAAGGTCCGTTGGGGCTTTAAGCGCAAAGCCCAAATAAAGCGTGGGCTTTAATGAAAAAAGGCGCAACCGGAGAAAAAGAAAAAATATGTATATCTAATCTAAGACTAATAATTATAAGCATGAATAACAAATATATAGACAAAGAAATTGGAAATTTTTTATGATAAAGTGAAATATCAATTGTTTAATGTTGCCTTTTCAGGATTACACTCATTGGCAAGTAAAAGTATGAATAACAAATATATAAACAAAGAAATTGAATTTTTTTAATGATAAAGTGAAATATCAATTGTTTAATGTTGCCTTTTCAGGATTACACTCATTGGCAAGTAAAAGTATGTCTAAGAGCCTTGATGCGATACTAAAGCGCCCACAAAGCGAGGCGAAGCGCTCAACATGTTTTGAGCCTCGCTTCAGTGCTTAAGCGCGCCTTTGACAACACTGGATGCTCCTCCACATGCCACACCCGAAAGGTGTTGTGATTGCCTTGGTCCTCCAACCCCCTCCCGTGAAATCGTACTTTTCTACTATGACCTCCCTCCATAGAGCATGCTCTTCTACCCCGAATCTCCACAGCCATTTCCCACCAAAACTCCGTTGAATACCCTAAGATCTTTTACTCCAAGTCCACCCCACTTCTTTGGGGAAGTGACTGTCTGCCAATTCACTAGATGATACTTTCTAGTTCCGTTCGCGCATCCCAAAGAAAATTCATTTGAAGCCGCTCCAGTTTTTTTATGTGATGCTCACAAGAGCTTGCAACAAGGACAAGTAATAGGTGGACATACTCGATAAAGTGCTTTTAATAAGCACTTCCTTTTCGCCTTTTGACAAGTACCGTTTCTGCCAGCCTGCTAATCTTTTTTCAACTCTTTCGATCACTGTATTCCAAACCGTAGTATCCTTATGCGAAGCGCCCAATGGGAGACCCAGGTAAGTAGTGGGAAGGGAGCCCACCTTACATCTCAGAACATAAGACAAAGCATAAATGTTAGCAACCTCACCCACCGGGAAAATCTCACACTTGCCGAGGTTGATTTTGAGACCTGTGAAACCACTGCAGGACTTGCTTTAGGTAGGTCAATTGATCCATATTGGCATCACAGAAAACTAGTGTGTCATCCGCAAAAAGCAAATGAGAGACTCTTCGGGCACTGGGCAACCCAATCGAAGCTGAGAATCCTCTTAAGAAGCCTCCGCCCGCCGCACGATCCATCATTTTACTCAGAGCATCCATCACTAGAATGAATAGTATGGGGATAGTGGGTCACCTTGCCTGAGACCCCTGGAGCTGCCAAAGAAACCACACGGGCTACCATTAACCAGGACAGAGAATCTGACTGAGAAAATGCAGAACTTGATCCATCCCCTCCATCTTGCCCTTTACCCCATCCGCATCATAATGAAATCCAGGAATGCCCAATTGACATGGTCGAAAGCCTTCTCAAGGTCCAACTTGCATAGTAAGCCGGGATCTCTATTTTTCCTTCTGAAGTCTACAAGTTCATTTGCCACCAAAGCGGCATCCATGATCTGCCTACCTTCCACAAACGCATTCTGGGAGGACAAAACAGACACATCAAGAACCTTCTTGAGTCTGTTGGAAAGCACTTTAGAAATAATTTTGTAAATGCTCCCCACGAGACTAATAGGCCTGTAGTCTCTGATACAAGATGCATCTTCTTTCTTAGGCACAATAGTAATAAAGGAAGCATTGATACTTCTCTCCAAAACACCATTCACATGGTAGAATTCAATGGCTTTCATCAACTCCCCCTTGATGGTGTCCCAACAGAGCTGGAAGAAGGTCAAGGAGAAACCATCAGGGCTGGGGGCCTTATCACCAGCACAACTCGACACAGCCTCGTGCACCTCCTCCTCCTCGAAAACCCTTTCTAGCCACTCACGGTCTCCCTCCCCTATGTGGTTGAACTCTATTCGCCCCCAAAGTCAGCCTCCAACTAACTTCTTATTTGTATAAGTTCTCATAAAACCCCACTATCGCCCCTTTTACATCCTCTTCTCCCTCACTCCTCACCCATCCACAACTAAGGACTCTATGAAGTTTCTCCTTCGACTTGCAACCGCCACCATGTGGAAAAATTTGGTATTTGAATCCCCCTCCTTTAACCATAGTGCCCTCGATTTTTGCCGCCAACTAGTCTCCTGAGCTATTGCTAACTCGACTATTTCCCTCTTAACCTCCCCCAATCTATCTTTCTCAGATTCATCTAACTCCCTCGCCCTTTCCCTTCTTTCTAGTTCCCCCAATTCATGCATAAGCTCCCTCATTTTAACCTCTACCCTCCCAAAAACCTCCTTATTCCACTTAATAATGTCTCCCTTGAGCAATTTAAGTTTCTTCGAAAGACGGAATGAAGGTGTCCCTGATACCCCGTAGCTTGTCTACCATTCTTTCACCTTATTACCAAATCCTTGCACCTTCAACCACATGTTCTCGAATCCGAGGGAGCACGCACCCCCTCCCTCTGCATCCATCTAGCAAGATAGGCAAATGATCTGAAGTCAGCCTAGGTAATGGAATGTGCAGCACATTCGGCACCAGCTCATCCCAGGAGGGCGATATCAGAAATCTATCAAGTCTAGACCTTGAGTTGGAATCCTCCGCCCTGGCCCAAGTGAACCTTTCCTCTGACATTAGAAGATCAACGAGAAAGTGATCATTGATGAAGTCAGAAAACTCCTCCATGGTCCTCGAAATCAGACTACACCCTAATCTCTCCTCCGGGAATCTAATAGTGTTAAAGTCTCCCCCTAGAACCCATGGTATGTCCCATTCCCCCATCATATTGGCCAGTTCCTCCCAGAAAAACACCTTGGACCCTTCTCCTACCGGTCCGTACACTCCTTCAAATCCCCATTCCACCCACTCACTCTATCTTTTGACAAGAGCTCCAAAGAAAAAACTCCCTTCTTAATCTCCTTTACCTCCAAGCTTCTATCATCCCACATTAGAAGAATGCCCCCTGCATTTCCCACAGCTGGAACCCAATCATATTTTGCCCAACTACCTCCCCAGACACTCCTCACAATCACATCCGACAAAACATCCATTTTTGTCTCCTGAAAACAAACTAGGTTAGCAATTAGCACCCCGCTCTCTAACTCCCACTTTGATGATGGCCCTTTTGTTTGGGTCATTCATCCCCTCACATTCCATGAAAAAAATCTTAACTTCCATAAGTAACAATATCCCCCTTCTCCCCACCCCCTCTAACCGAGCTCCCTTCCTCCCCGTCACACACCCGACCCCTTCTCTGGTACATCACTACATCCCCTAAATTATTTTGCTTAACCCCTTGACCTAATTCCCTCCCTGCACCATCATAAAAAGATTGTTGCTCAGTCTCCCCCAACAGTTCTAACACCCTATCTTCATTCCCTTCAAAAGAAACACTTAGAAACTTCCCAAAGTTTAATAGTTTATCCTCCATCCAGAAAGACATATCCCCTCCTCCAATCCGTGACGAAATTGGACATGCGTCTTCTATATGTACCCTTTCCTTGCTCCTACCGGAGGAATACAAGACCATAGCATTGCTAGCAATAGGAACTTTAGGTGCCGAAAAGATCTCACCATTTCCTTGAGGAGTATCAACCTCTGAAATTTGCACCACGCTGCTATAGGAATGGCCAGAAACACCAGTAGGGTAGCAGGAAGAAGGAGAGCATGGAACCCTTGGCAGCATCTTAACTGGAAATACTGGTCCGACACTAACATCAGTTGGGGTATGCTCAACAATCTTCCCAGAAGAAGAAGAAGAAGAAGCTTGAAATGTAGCCTCAACACAACTAAGCCCAGGAGCAGATGAGGGGGCGATGGAGCTGGGTCCAACAGAGGCGGGAGGCCGTGGAATAGCAGCACCATCTATAGCCGGTGCTGCCCCTCAAGCAACAGCCATCGAAGAGGGACGCAGGTCACTAGAGCTCGGTGAAGAAATGCCACCGTGTGAAGCACAATTGGCAGAAGAAGGAAGAACGACTGTTCCCATATGCTTAGGAGCCTTACCAAACGCAACTTGAAATAATCTGGGCCCCTCAGGAACAATTCTAATAGAATTGGGAAAAGTTGTTGGGCCCATGTGAGGAGGCCCAAGCCTATACTCGCTGAAATCTTGCCTGACCCTAGGATAATTAGAGGAGGACTGGCCCATTGTGCCTTTCCAGCCCGCATCACTAATCCATTCACGTCTTTTCCTCCTGTTGAAATTTTGTCTTCTTCTCCCAAAATCAAACCTCCCATCTCTTCTCGATCTAACGTCTGGTTCCGGCTTAGTCCACTGATCCGGTGAGCTCTCCCCTCCCCTCAGAGACTAATTTCCCCTCCCCTCAGAGACTAATTTCCCCTCCCCTCCCTTCTATTTGACCTTCCCTTTTCTTACGTCACTATCTCAGGCATAAAGATAGGTGAAATTCAGGGCTCAACCAAACCCTATAACTCAAGTAGCTATCTTCCACCACAGTGGAGACAGGGATTTTGCCCCCTTTCCTCACCACAATCCTCACTCGCGAGAGATCGTGTAAGCCGCAAGCGACATCAATAAAACCTCCCACAGATTTTCCCAATCTTCTTGAATAAGTCAAGACACCAAAGATGCACCGGGAGACCCACCATGTTGACCACCAATGATTCGCCGGTGAAACGAGGGTCTAGACACCCATCGTGCTCCACCCATCTGTCTAGCTTTAAGAAGTTCCCATCGAACCACCTGTTTCCTCTGACAAGAATTTCTGAAGCTTGAGACTCGTCGACAAAACGAAAGAGGTGTGTCCCCCAGTTGCGATATTTTCAGCCCGTCCTTGACATTCCATGCCTCTGCCGCCCAATTCCTAACAACCTCTGGAGAGCCAACCCATTTGGAGAAAGACCCAATCAGACAAGATTTCAAGAAGCCCTTGCGCTTGAGAGTGTGCTCCTCAGGCAGCAAGAAGTGCGGCTCCTGCCCTACGTCAAGCTTTCGATGGGATTTTCCCCTGAGTTCTAGGGATGGCTAAGAGGCAGCTTTGATGAAAGACATGTTTTCCAGTTTTCTAGATTCTAGAGAGAAGTAGGAGTTTCTCTCCGTAAAATCCATCATATTCTAGATGCGGCTGTCCCAAAAAGAGAAGAGGTGAGATCTGGCCGGAAAAATCTCAAAGGTTAGAAAAATCAGAAGTCCACAGTGGGTGAAAAACAGAATGTAGGAAGGGAAGAAATTTTCTGGTACTAAGTAACTGAAACAGTCGTAGGAATCTGGGGTTTAATGGTTGGAAAAAGAAAAAAGTCGTCGGATTTTGGTGAAACCGAGATGGGAAGACTCGGAAAAGCCTCGAGAAGAGGCTGTCTGAAGAATTTTTTTTGAAAAAGTCACCAGAAAATGCTACACGCGCCGGCGCGTGGCTAGATCTTGCCGGAAAATCCAGCACGTTGACGGCGCGTGAGAACTCAGATGCCGGTGATCTTCACTAGGGTTTGGTCGCGGGAAGCTTGGCTCTTGATGGGGGTGGTGGAGTATTAGGAAGAAGAAGAGGGAGAAGAGTCTCGGAGAGTGTGCCTGGGAGCATTTTTGCTACTGTTTCCTCCTTATGTAAAACTTTATTTATAACAGAAAACAGAAAAAGTTCATGAAGAGTGCATGCTAGATTCACAGCATGCCACCTAATTGTTCCACTTTACTTTCAGGATTGCTGGATTCTTATGTATGCTTGAATAATGGCATGATGGATCTGATGGTGTACTACATTCCTGTTTTTATATCTTCCACCAGCTTTCTGCCCTTTGCAATCTCATTTTCAGAATGCTCTTTTCTTTTGGTTACACTCAGCCTCGTTTTTTTGAGCTTCTCAGTCACCCTATATGTAGTTATTGATTTTGTGTTCAGAATAGAATTTTCACATTTGTTGAATTATGGCCTTAAGCTAAACTGCATGCTGATAATTTTACTATAGTTTCTTGACTTCTTTGAACTGCTAAGTTGGTCATTCTGAGCCAAAAAGTGAACTTTACCAATATTTGCTGGTTGACATTTAAAAGGTGTGCTCAGAATTAGTTAATCTAGCTTACTCGTCCAGAAAATTAAGTTAAACTTTCTTACATAACTTTTCTGATTCAGGTTTTAAACGGGCTACTCAGTAGGGATAACCAGAAAGAAGCAATTTCAATTCCAATTGGAATCATTCCTGCTGGTTCTGATAATTCTCTGGTCTGGACTGTGCTTGGAGTTAGAGATCCTGTGTCCGCTGCCATAGCAATTGTCAAGGTATGTTTCATCTCTCTTGACGCGTCTTCATGCTGATTATAGTTATAGGTTTCAAAAGACGTGTGCTAGCTCCAGTACAAACAAAAGACTATGCTAGGATTAGGGAGCTAACAAAATCAAATAATTGATCAGAGCTATTTACAGATGTTAAGTTACTCCTACTGAACAAATAAAGCTAACATCTAGCCTTCGGGGAATGATTTGGAGTTGATTCCATCAAAACATCTGAAATATTATTTGAAATATCTCACTACTGCTGCTAGGTTATCTACTTCTTTCATGTAGTGTCGATTTCTTGTTTCAGGGAGGGCTTACAGCTACAGATGTTTTTGCTGTCGAGTGGGTTCAAAGTGGTAGAATTCACTTTGGGACGACTGTCACCTACTTTGGCTTTGTAAGCGATGGTACTAAATCTTTTAATTCCTAGCAGTCATTATTGTTTATGCTTTACAATAATTTTATAAGATAATCATGTGCTATGATAACTTTGTGATTATTACCTATACAAATGCAGATACTTGAGTAGGGTAAGATAAGGAGTCTACACGAAAGAGGAAATTTGGAAAACTAGGGTATGCATTACCCTAGAAAATGATTATTGATATTTGATCTTTCATATAGCCTAAAATGTCTAATCAATAACTATTAGTAAATATTTATCAACCAATCATAACATGCCTATATCACTGAAAATGTCCCAGAAGACAGTTTGCTAGGATTACTTAATAAAAGAAGAGTCTATCAAACTTAACATTCAGTTACGTGAAAGCATCTCAATATATGTGTTTGCTTAAGACTGAAGGCAACTCCTTTTTTTCCTTTTTCTTTTTCGAGTTTTGTCTACTGTGCTTTCTATCTCCTTATGTGTTCTGACTTCAGTGTTTTAATTGAATAATTTGTTATTACATTTAAAATGCATACTATCTGCGTTTCCTAATATATTTTGGCTCCAAAATTATGAATTGGGTAAAATGTATAATTATCTTGCCTCCTTTTTGTCTTCCAACTGCGGATCCTGTTCCTTCTTAAGTAGATGGTGCCTAAATACAAGGAAAAAATTGGGATGCAACTAACTGAATTGATATTGTAACTTGTAAGAGCATTTGTGCCTGACGATTACACCAAAAAACATGCACAGATTTGGTGTATGTGCTTCATAACTTGTCACTTGAAAAGCTGACATGTATCATCTGAGTTATGGTTTTATGGAGAAGCTTTTGCTGCAGATTCCTATAGGTATTGCCCTCGTTTCCTCTCAGATACAATGGGAACTATCTTGTTGGTCTCTGCATTAGTAAATATTGTGAGCTACCTTTGGGAGGGTATCCTCTTTGATTAACAGAAGACAAATAAAAAAGTTATTAAGACCAAGTAATTTTGAGAATGTAAAAGGTTGATTTGTTGATTGAAAAGGTTGGCATGTTGGCTCTCTGGCTTCGGTCTAGTGGTGAGAGCACAACCGTGATATGTGGGTGAGGCCGAGGCTCATGTCACGGGTTCGAACCGTGCTGCAAACAAAAGCTCGATATTTAAGTAGATAAGGGTAGAGAGGCCGAATACCAAGTCCCTAACCGTGTGCCATCGACTGTCGAAAATTTCTCGGTTATCAAAAAAAAAAAAGAACAGGTTGCTGTGTCTCTATGTATTCTCTACTTTCCAATTGTTGTAGCAGTAGCTGTTGTGTTTTGCATGGATATTTTGTATTCATCAGTATATGGCATACTTTCAAATAGTAAGTGTACTTCAATTATCTATTGTAGTGCTGGAACTATCTGAGAAATACCAGAAGCGGTTTGGTCCATTGCGCTACTTTGTCGCTGGTTTCCTCAAATTCATGTGCTTACCGAAGTACAGTTTTGAAGTGGAATATCTTCCAGCGCAGAAAGAAGCAACTGGAGAAGGAAAAGGTTTGGTTGAGAGGGAAGTCATTGATATGTCTGAATTATACACAGACATCATGAGAAGATCAAGCAAGGAAGGGCTTCCCAGAGCCTCTAGCTTATCAAGTATTGATTCTATAATGACCCCAAGTAGAATGTCCGCAGCAGACTTGGATACCACATGTAGTAGCACTGAGCCATCAGAATATGTGCGGGCCATTGATGCAAAATCCAAACGTTTATCTGCCGGACGGAGTGGCAATACAACTTCTGAACCGGAAGTTATCCATCCTCAGCTTCCACTTTCAGCTACCCCGAATTGGCCCAGGACTAGGTCCAAATCAAGAACAGATAAAGGATGGAGTGGGTTGACTGCTACAAATGACCCCACTAGATCTTCTTGGGCAAATACAACTACAAATGATAAAGAGGATATCTCATCAACGATGTCAGACCCTGGCCCAATTTGGGAGACAGAACCAAGATGGGACACAGAACCTCATTGGAATATGGAAAATCCTATTGAAATACCTGGACCAGCAGATGACACTGAAGATGCTGTGCGGAAGGATATTGTCCAGAAGTCTGCAGAAGAATGGGTGACTACCAAAGGTCAATTTCTTGGTGTCCTGGTATGCAACCATTCGTGCAAAACTGTTCAAAGCTTAAGTTCACAGGTTGTGGCCCCAAAAGCAGAGCCTGATGATAACACGTTAGATCTGTTGTTGGTCCATGGAAGTGGAAGACTGAAGCTTATCAGGTTCTTCTTGCGTCTGCAAATGGGCCGACATCTTTCCCTCCCATACGTTGAATATGTCAAGGTAAAGCAGCAAATGGATTTTGGATGCAAAATCCTTGTTTTTTCCTACTAAGGCAGAGAGTTTTTGAGTGCATTAATACAGGTTGCCCTGTCTACATGGTGGCAATCACTGTATGGATATTTTCAAAACATCAATCTACTTAGTAAAGATATACTGCCCCAAGAAACTTCCAGTTTCAGTTTAGAGCTCACCCATCTATTTCAGAAAATCTGGTTTAGAGACTTTTAATGAGGGTTTGTTGGTTGGTGCTCACTGAATTCAAAATAAGCTTCATTCCTGTTCAATGCAGGTTAAAGCGGTAAAGATTAAGCCCGGAAAGCACTCACACAGTAGCTGTGGTATCGATGGTGAACTTTTCCCAGTAAATGAGCAAGTGATTTCGTCCTTGCTTCCAGAACAGTGCAGGCTTATTGGTCGTGCCCCGGGTAATTGCAAGTGATTGATGCAGTCCCTGTATATCTTCAATAGGTCTATCTACCTTCCGGCTACAGCATTAAGCTCTTTATTTGTCATTGAGGTCCTTGTAAATTTTGTCAATGTTGCTTACATTTTTTCAAATTATATGTCAGCCTATATATTAATGTGTACCCTTGTCGTAACTTGTATTAATGCCTTTGAGAGTTGGCTTTGTATGGATATTGGCCTTATTCCTTGTACTGGTTTGACAAAGCGTGTAAATTATTGGTTTGCGTTTGTTGAGGAAGGAAATTTCACTCTTTTGGTTATCTAACACTTACCCTCTCTATCCCCCTGTTTGCTCCATTAAACCAAGTCCGTCTTTCTAGCCCGAAAAAAAGAGGCCCGAGAGAGGGGTGTGCTTCTTTTTTCTATTATGAAATTTTGGTTGAAGTGGCAAGTTTACGACAGAAAAGGCCCACCCACCCACACACACACACAATCTCGTCGTTGCTGATAGAATATGTATGTATGCACATATCTTTCACGGTAAATCTTGGTGGCACAATTAGTTGGTTACCTGAACTTTCTATCTTGTTGGTGGGGCTTAATTTTTCACCTTTTAATTTTCTCACATTTTTTTCTCCGTTATGAATAGTAACAATTAAATAAAGTATCTTTCACGATTTGCTAATACATATATTTTTATTCATATTATTTTTTGCATAAATAATACTACCATGTAAATTCCTGTATAAGATAATACATGCATTATTTGATATTGACAAGCAAATGCTACATTAAGTAATGCAGCGATTATTTTTCGTATGCAACTAGCCAGACTTCATATTTTTTTAATATGAATTTTTATGCAGGGATTTCTTGCACCATGCAATGCCAAATGATTTTAGATGGTAAAAGAAATGAGTATATACTGACTATACTATTTATTCTTTTGTATTTAATTGAATTACATTTTAAGATTGAAATAGTTTTATAAATGTAAGTTAAAAGCTCCTAGCAAGACGAGAAATTCTTAGGCATTACTTAGAAACAAAGATAAGAAAGCAAAAAATTCCTCTGTAGAACCTCCGTTAACTTAACGGCGTTAAGGTTAATCAAACCTTGATATTTCAGTTATAAGATTAAGATGAAATACTCCCTCCAATATATTTACGTTCAGAGTTTCTGTATGCGAGTTAGGATTTTCAAATTGCTCGAGAGTAAAATAGATGATAAATATACGTTGATAATGTGAATAATTTTATATCGTTAATAATTCAATCAGTTATACATACAATTAATTTAATGCAATCATTTATAACAAATAATTACTTTTATTATCAATATTAAGCTACTATGTAAATTATTTGTTTTATTTCTAAGTCGGTACATAAAACTTGAAAAAAGAAGAAGAGAATTTCATCTGGTTACATCCTCTCCGATCTAAATGGTGCATTTATGGGTTTGTAAATTGTACTATATAACTTGAACTCAAGCGCAATCTCAAACTCAAACTCAAAAGTCTTATCAATATTTGTACTGTTCTTTAGCAAGATGAAAAATTAACTACACGTGCATTAAAGGAGTTGTACTTGTAACATACTGTTCCAGATGTGTATGTATTAGCAGGAAAGCCCCCCCAAACAAAAAAGTAGAAAGAAAAACCCCTCAGTAAAGCTTCCGTCTTCCTCCTTAACTCAACTATTAACCCCACCCACCCCCCATTTTCTCCCTCCTTCTCTCTCTAAACGCTTACTAACTCTCTCTCTCTCTCTCTACACTCTTCTTCCTCGTTGGATCTGCAAGTTCAATATCTATACCTACTTCAATTCCCATTCATCAATCAAACCCGGATTCAGAAATTCCAATTTCTGCCCAATTTGTTGAGGCAGAAAAAGTGGTTAATATTTATTGATTGTTTGATTGTAGTGTTATTATTATGAGAGTACCTTGTTGTTCAGTTTGTCAGAATAGGTATGACGAGGAGGAGCGTTGCCCTTTACTGCTCCAATGCGGTCATGGATTTTGCAGGGAGTGTCTTTCTAGAATGTTCTCTGCTTCGCCGGATACTAGCTTATCGTGCCCCAGGTGTCGCCACGTGTCCCTTGTGGGCAACTCCGTTACTGCCCTAAAGAAGAACTACGCGATCCTCGCTTTAATCCGCGACTCCAGTTCTAGGTACTCAAGCGATGATGAAGAGGATGAAGAAGAGGGGGGTTTCAATGAGAATGGTGATGATAATGAGGAGAACGATTCGCGAAGGAGACATGGGGCCCGTGCTGCGTCGAGCTCGGGTTGTGGGGGTGGGAGGATAGAGGTGGGTGCTCATCAGGAAGTTAGGTTGATTAGGAGGATAGGTGGTGAGTCCAAGAGGCATGGAGTAGAGATGTGGGCAGCAACTGTTTCTGGTAGTGGTGGTGGGGGCCGGTGTAGGCATAAAGTGGCGGTGAAGAAGGTGGGAGTTGGAGAGGAAATGGATGTGGTGTGGGTTCAAGAGAAGTTGGAGAAGTTGAGGCGGGAGTCTATGTGGTGTAGAAATGTGTGTGCTTTTCATGGTGTCTCCAAATTAGAAAGAAGCTTGTGCTTGATTATGGATAGGTGTAAAGGATCTGTGCAGACCGAGATGCAGCGCAACGAAGGCCGTCTCACTCTTGAGCAAATTCTGAGGTATAATGTTTGATTTTTCGATAAAAGGTTACTCCTGTTTTCATTTGATTCATTACCTTGTTGATTATGTTGTTCCAAAATTTGGAGGTTTAGTAGAGAATTGAAAAAGAAACAGGAATTTATGAGTAATTCGAACTCTAAAATTATGTGAGAACTTTTGCAGCCTTAATATATCACATGTGCTTTACAATGCTCATCAAAAGCGGAAATGTTATCATCTCTTGCATTGGATGTTTCATATGCCCAAACTTTGATAAGATACATGAAATTGTGGAGATACTAACAAGAACGGGAAAAATAGTAGCATTACCTCCTGATTTGTAAGAAAAACTCATCTCAGAGAATGACATTTTGAGAAATTAGGAACTAGCTTTCAGTAAACGCTACTCCAAGAAAAAAGAAAAAAAAAAAAAAACATTATTAAAACAACAATAACTATAACTACACCTAAAATCCCACGCTAGTTAGGGTCAGTATATGAATCCTCAATTCCTCACTGACCATGATTCTCCATTAAACTCATATCAAGCCAATATTAAACAAACTAAAAATAGAAGAAAAAGCACTAGATTTTCTGTATATTTTTATTGGCATATAACTCTTTGACAAGACTAAATGACAACTAGGAAGTATAGGACCTAAAATAAATGTACTAACACGACACGACTAAAACATATTCCAAATTAATTGATTTTTTGTTTTTGATAATGGTGGTGTCCGAGCCAACTTGCATGTACCTCTCCTAACCGGGTACCTGCAACCTCCCACCAACACAACTCGTAACTCTGTACACCAAGGCTTAGACAGATGGGAAGAAATAACCTACCTAGTATTTTTATATTGCCTATATTGATCTTCTTCCTCCATTTGTGCCATCTTGGAAGCAATATATATATATAGGCGACAACTATTAGTTGAAAATATATTAAACATTATTATATTTATTGTTTTCTTAATTTAGATTAACAAAGATACAAGTTCGCTATATGAGATCGTTCTGTCTATACTTATCAAAAAAAAAAAAAAAAAAAATCATTCTGCCTATTGGCAGAATAAATCAAATGAGCTAAAACTACCACGATAGAAAGCTGTAGTAACTACTAACATAAACAAAGTGGAAATGGCGGGTTGAACTGCAGTATCCACTATCAAGGTGTAAAAGCAATGAACTATCTGTAAGCAGAATGGAAGAGAGAGGGCTGAGTCTAAGTATCTAGGTGTCTATCTTTTGATTTTAAATGAAGAAGTAAATGTGAACTAACTCGTAGTGTGTGACAAACTTTAAACAACTAAAACTTTTTCCACTTAGATAATTCAATACTTCAAGACCACATTATTTGCTAGACTTCTTGGAAAAATTTTTGGAAAAAGAAATTTGTCATGCTTAGATTAGCATTACTAGACTAACAACAACAACAACAACAATGCTTCAGGCCCAAATATGTTGGGTCGACTATATGAATCCTCAATGACTGTTTCTCCAATTAAAATTCATCTCGGGCCAGCATTATATAAAATAAAAATAGATAGGTAATGGTGGTGTTCGGTCCAGTATGCGCACACTCGACTAATCGTGCCCATGGTACCTCCAATTAGCACTTCTATAACATAGGTATTGGGAAACAATGCCCGCCAAAGTTTAGTTAGATGGAAGAAAACACTAAATCACCTAGTGTTTCCTTGTAATCCTTGGACTTCCATGGCTTTTCGCACTTTAATGACCATTAGGCCATACAAAGGTGCTTATATTTGTTTTGATACATAATAAGTTCATTGATATGGTGGGGAAGAAAACCCCGATATTCAAGTTTGTACACAAAGAAGTGGTGAACCGACACCCAGACATTGTTCTCCATAAATCACACCGAGTCGTCCATGCTAGTTGGGACCTCGTGGGTGCACCAAAAGATCACCAAAACCCAAAAAATTGTCCTAGTTAGTGCAACAGTATTCTCCATCTTCTCAAAAGCTCTCATATTTTTCTTTCCATAGTGTCCACATTAGCTCCGAAGGAGCTACATCCCATGGTCGACGTCTTTTCTTTTTCCTTCGTCTGAATGCCCAGCTGGACATAACATCTTTCATTGCAGCTGGCGTTACCCAATGAATACCAAAGTGATTCACTGCTGTCCACTATAACTGGCTCGCTGTCTGAGAGTGTATTAGTTGGTGATTCACTTCCCCTGAGATGCTGATATGTCAACAGTTTAATCGGGTTTTTTGCACTGATGACGGGTTTGTTGTACTCGATACTGTTGGTAATACAGCATTCATATCATCAGTCCTCTTCTTTTTATGCTGTCAAAATAGCGTCTTAAAGTGCAAGAAATCTTGATAGTTCACTTGTATAATAGTTGATACTTCATTATGGAGCTTGATCTTCACACTGCATGGTGCAATTCTTCTGTCTCATCAAACAATATCAGCATAAGCCTGTTTGTTAGCGTAGAAACATAAAGGTTTGGGAAAGGTTTTAAATAGAAGGTGCAAGACCCAACCGACAAGTTTTTTGAAGCTTTTGTATGAAACGCAATTGACAAACTCAACTACAATTGACAATTCTTTTATGCACTTCTATTGCGTGGGAGCTCTGGAAGCTTTTCTATATAAGCTAAGCCAGTCACCAGTGTTCCCCAACTAAATTATGATCATTTACATCCTCAATAAACGAAAGGGTAAAACAATAAGGAAATGAATGTGGTTACCCATCTTAGAATTTTAGTGCTTGAATCAACTTTTCGAACTGTACAATTTATCAAAATTCTAGCTTACAGATGCCCAGAGAGTCGGCAAGAGTTCAATTCCCAACCAGTGCCTTCTCCATCTCCTTTTCCTCTTCCCTGGGCTCCTCATTGCTTGTTAAGTTGTTCTAAGAAAAGAGTCCAGTTTACAGATGTACATGCAATTGATCTAGCCACTTTTCTATGTGTAGTCTGTTTGAGATAGTGCCTTTAGCATTTCACGTATCTCCTAGCGTTGATATATTATCCCATCTTAAATGCAGATACGGAGCAGACATTGCACGTGGGGTGGCTGAGCTTCATGCAGCTGGTATTGTCTGCATGAATATTAAACCGTCCAATCTTCTTTTAGATGAAAATGGTCATGCTGTGGTCTCTGATTATGGACTTCCAGCAATTCTAAAGAAGCCTGCCTGTAGGAAAGCTAGATTGGAGTGTGAGTCCTCAATAACCCATTCATGCATGGATTGTACAATGCTTAGCCCAAACTACACTGCTCCAGAAGCATGGGAGCCTGTAAAGAAATCAATTAATCTTTTCTGGGATGGTGCCATTGGCATATCTCCGGAATCAGATGCCTGGAGCTTTGGTTGTACATTGGTGGAAATGTGCACTGGTTCTATTCCGTAAGTGACTGAACTTAACTTCTTCAATGTGTCACTTCTACCACGTTTTAGCGTATAAGTTATTCTACTCCATGTGATGATTTATCTAGAGAATCCGTTATCATTCTTATGCAGATGGGCTGGCTTAAATGCAGAAGAAATTTATCGGGCTGTTATAAAGGCAAGGAGACAACCTCCTCAATATGCAAGTGTAGTGGGTGTTGGAATACCGCCAGAGTTGTGGAAGATGATTGGTGAGTGTCTGCAGTTCAAGTCCTCCAAGAGACCAACTTTTAGTTCAATGTTAGCCACCTTTCTTCGCCACTTGCAAGAGATCCCTCGCAGCCCTCCTGCCAGCCCTGATAAGTAAGAACATTTAGCTAAGCTGATATTTTGTAACAGGATTGTCATATGAATGTGGTTAGCTTTTGAAAGGTAGCATTTAACACTTGATTATCTTGCTTCTTAAGCTGCAGCAGTGCTCTTTGTGTTCCTTATTCTGATTGTTAAAGATTAATGTTTTACAGTTGCTTTTGAGTTTAATCATTGTCCGTTCAGATAAATGTTGCTTATTATCTGTAAAAATGCAGTAACTTGCAGTACTTGGGAACGAATGGTGTAGTGCCATCTGCTACGTATCAGTTGGAGGTTTCTCTTGATGATCCCAGTCTTCTACACAGACTCATTTCTGAAGGCAATGTAAATGGAGTTCGGTAAGTCTTAACGTGTTTTTCGAGTAGTAGGTATCATATTTTGCAAAATCATCAAAGTGACTACTGAAATTTGAAAGGAACATTTTTATAACTCAAACAATAGAAAAAAAAGGAGAAGAAGAAAAAAGATTCAGGGCATCAAGTTTTTTTCTATTTGGAAAGGGAATTTACAGAAGTTGTGCTTAATGCACATATCCCTTCAAGAAATTTTAGGAACATTATTCGCTATATCTCCTTTTGCAACTTCTGGCAGTTCTCCTAAAAATTATGTTTCCTATGTACTTCATCTCTTTTACTCATCTGGACGCAGAGACTTGCTAGCGAAGACTATTTCAGGACAAAGTATTAGCTCTTTCTGTTCTTTACTGGAGGCGCAAAATGCTGATGGGCAAACTGCTCTCCACCTTGCTTGTAGACGAGGTAGTGTTGAACTTGTTGAGGCCATTCTGGAATACACGCAGGCAAATGTGGATGTCCTAGACAAAGATGGTGATCCACCCCTTGTGTTTGCTCTCGCTGCTGGATCACCTGAATGTGTTCGTGCTCTTATCAGGAGACACGCCAATGTGAGATCTAGACTGAGAGAGGGGCTTGGTCCGTCCGTTGCTCATGTCTGTGCATACCATGGCCAACCAGATTGCATGCGTGTAGGTCTCTTGTCCTTCTATGTGTATGTTGAGAAAGATGTTAGGCTGAAACTGAAATGTGGAGGCACAAAGAAAGTCAAGCTACTAAAGAGATGAGATTAAAATAGAGAGATAAGATGAAAATGCAATTTTAGGTTAAAGAAGGAAACTAAAAGGCTTTCCTAGAGATGACGGTTCGATTTTTTATTCATCCTCTTGTCCTTCCCCTGCTCTGCCCAAATCCTTCTGCTATAAAAAGTAGAACAAAACAAAATCCAAGTGGTTCTATAGTCCAATTTGAGATTTATAGTTGTTCACTGGTAAAAGCTCCTACTTTGCAGTTCAGGTCTCCAAGGTTTGTCCTTAGCAGGCCTTTCTATTCTCTCTTCAGTAACCCCCCCCCTCCCTCCCCCCACCCCATCCCCCCTCAAAAAAAAGAAGAAAAGAAAACGAAATAGAAATAGCATGTTTAGGATGCTGTTTTGTTTTATCTCTCGTTTGGATAGATAAAGTACCTATCTTCCTTTTTATGTTTCGTTGCAACAGGAATTATTGCTGGCTGGGGCTGATCCAAATGCAGTTGATGATGAAGGTGAATCGGTGCTTCATCGAGCTGTTGCTAAGAAATATACGGACTGTGCCAAGGTCATACTGGAAAATGGAGGCTGTAAATCAATGGCTATCTTGAACTCCAAAAATTTGACGTAAGTTCAAAAATCGTATTCATTCCTCGAAATATTTTTGGAAATAAAATTCTAGTAGGGGAACCCTATAGTTGGAAGCGTGGAAAAAAATTAAGAAAAAAATTAGGACAGAGAAAAGTGCAAAAGAAATCTAATATGAAATCACAGGAAAACAAGATGAAAAGAGAATCTTGGTGGTTCTCAGAGTTTTTAAAGTGCAAGTTTCTTATCTTGTGTAAAGAATACTTCTAAATGATAATGACTCCATAATTGACATCATACTTCTAAATGATAGTTTTTGCTGTAGGGAGATTCTTATCTTTTTTGTTGTTTCTTGGAGTATGTATTTTGTCACTATTTTTTTGGGAATGATTAACATTGTGTTCATCAGTATAAAATGCACTGGCAACAGTCTTTACAAGTTACAGCCCTTGTGTACTTTACAAGTTACAGCCCTTGTGTACTTTACAAGTTACAGCCCTTGTGTACTTTACAAGGCTTCCAAAAATTGCAAAATAGATTCAGCATCAACTACGGAAAACTCTTTACACCAAAAGTGAAGATCTAAAATGTATTTTGTCGCTTTTAACTGCACAATCTTTGTGCTGTTCTTTATAAAATGTTATCATTCTAAAAAAAGTACCACTTTCTAAATTTATGTATCCCAATGAGTAGAGTATAGCTTGCTAATAAATTCTTTTAAGTTATTTCCCCCTTAAGACTCTCAAGTCAGTAAGATTTATTAATTCATTCAAATATGAAGATCTATAGGAAGGGAATTCATGAAGAAAAGAGGTTGCTTTTGAGTGAAATTCCTTTACTTCATCAAAAATAATTCATGAAGAAAAGATTCGAAGTCTACTAGGAAAAGCGTGGGCTTTGACTTATGGTGTTTTAGATGGAAACCAAATGAGCTTGTGGCATCTTTAAGTTAAAGAACTGTGCTTGAAAAAATTGTTGGAGCTGAGTTATCATATTAAAACTATTTTAAGGAATTTGATGCGACCCCTTCTATGTACTTAGAAGGTGCTTTATAATTTACTTACTGTGTTCTAGTGTCACTATCATGTCTGAATTGTATTATTTATACTAGGGGGTCCTGTATATTGTCCTTGAGAGAATTAAGTCTTACACATTGAAACAAAACAGAGAGTTAGTTATTAAATATCTCTTTCGATGTGTTTCACTTTTTTATTTACTCAAATTTGTCAAAATTGCAGTAATCATGAATTTCCAAAGAGAACAATTGGGATAATAGTAATAAGAAGATTAATTATGTGGCTAACGGGTTTAGTCTGGGATGGTCTATGCGTGGAACAATGATAATAGGTTATTTGGTAATCTTGCAGCTTTTTCAGGTGCATCCAAAGAAGTTTACCTTTGGCAATTGTTCTTTAAATCTGCTGCTTCTACTTTTGTTGTTAATAATTTGGCTTTTTTAATCAGCAATGGAGGAAAATTGGCTGCTTTTGAAGGATGATGCTTGAGCATGTTTGGCCTTATATTTTCTTTGATCTCCTCCCCTCTCTTTCACACGTGGTGCATATTTTGTGTCTTGCCCTCTACAGGCCACTGCACTTGTGCATCGTGACTTGGAATGTTGCTGTTGTGAAGAAGTGGGTGGAACTTGCATCTATTGAAGAGATCGCTGATGCTATTGATATTCCAAGTCCTGTTGGTACTGCACTGTGCATGGCAGCAGCCTTAAAGAAAGATCGTGAGGCAGGTGAGTATGCCACTCTTCTTATAGGGATGAACATAAATGTAGTTGTTTTTACAAGATATAGCAGTTGATAGTACCTCTTTTTCACTTCCTTTTTACTAGCTGTACCTGTTCTTGTTTTCTTTTTACCAGTAATCTTGCGTACTTTTTGTAGAGGGAAGAGAACTGGTGCGTTTAATTTTAGCTGCTGGAGCAGATCCAGCTGCACAAGACACACAACATTTTCGAACTGCTTTGCACACTGCTGCTATGATAAACGATGTTGAGTTGGTCAAGGTAGGCTGATATGTGCTTGAGTTTGACCAGTGCTATTTTGGAGAAAAATATGCATATTTAGGTTGTATGTACTAGTCGTGCTTCGGCTCGCCAGTATCACTCTTTTTATCATCAGCTCAGTTGTGTCTCATTTTTCGCTGATCTCATGTTAGTCTTCAGGACACCACCCTCTAATGATATTGGTTAGCTCTCTTGGTTTCCATTGATATAGATAAGGAGGGATATCAAAGTATTTCTGATCGAATAGGTGGGGTCATTACTATAAGGATCGAAACTTGATATCTAACACATCATAAAAAAAATGATTGAAACTAATTTTAGACATGATTTCATGTCACTCAACTTAAGCTTGCTTTCTACTTGTCAGAAAAAACTTAAAGCTTGCTTCCAGCTTAAACTCGTCGAACAGCTTTTTAATCGACGAGTTAGCTGGGGGAGAGATACAGGATGAAGATTCTTAATCTTTTTTTGATAGATCACTGATATATAAAATAATATATACCTTTCCATTCAAAAAGTGACCTATAAAAGAATAGGTGCAAAAGTAATTTGATTTTCCTATTCTGTTATGCCCCCACCTATTTGACAGTGTTGTGAAGAGCGTGAAGCGAGGAAAAGCGACAACCCCCATTTCACGAGAAGCGAGAAGCGAAGCGCTCGCTTTTTTTAAGTGAAGCGGAATTTTAAAAAAAAAATAGAATAAATAGTGCATAGACAACACATGTAATTGTAAGCAAATGTTCAATACTTCAATTAAAAAACTAAAGAGTAGCATCAATTAAAGCACAAAATGAGCATCCTATTCTTCTACAAGATTGTCAAATTCTTGTATTCCACTATCATTATTAAATTGCTCGTCATCTTCTTCAACTTCTTCTTCTTCTTCATCAACTAGGGACAAAGTAGTTGTTTCTTTTCCCTTCCTCTGTGAACTTGAAGTTGAGGTACTCCCCCTCAAACCATAAATCCTCTCCCTAATTCCACGCGCCTCCGCAACATCACCCCAAGTGAAATCAGAAGTATCCTCAAATACTTCTTCATCTGCATGATCTTCCGGGACTCCAGTTAGCCATTCATTAGCATCATCGATGTTGTCCAAACTAATTGGATCAATTACATTGTGAGCGTTGTAACGACGCCTCAATGTTCTATTGTACTTAATGAAGACTAGATCATTGAGACGCTTCGAGGTTAGTTTGTTCCTCTTTTTGGTATGAATCTGCAAATAATAAGTAATTAGTAAGATTAGGACAATTGAGATATAATTTAATTATCTCAATATACTAAATCTTTCTTCTTAGTTCTTACATGCTCAAACATGCTCCAATTCCGTTCACACCCAGATGAGCTACATGTTAGACTTAGAACCTTGATGGCAAACTTTTGTAAATCTGGAGTGGAATGACCATATTGCTTCCACCATTCAACTGTAGAAGTAGAACAAATTTTCAAAACATAATATTGATAAAGAAATAACTTATTAACTATAAAACGACATATAAGCACTCGCTCACCTGGTGACTTCGTCTTTCTTTGTCTAATCGCCATGCTTTTTCCAAAAAGTTTGCTCAACATCCCTATAAATACTAAATTGCTCTGTTATTTTATCTTGCACGGATTTTTCAGGAATCAACTTCTCAATACATTCATAGTACCCATCCCACAAAGGTTCATCTCCTAGAATCCTCGTTTCATTGTCATAAAACAGTTCCGGGTTCAAAATAAGTCCTGCTGCATGCAAAGGGCTATGAAGCTTGCTATCCCACCTTTTATCTATGATATCAAAGACTCTTTTGTATTTTCTTTGATCACTAAAAGAGGCTTGAATAGCCTCCTTTGCCCTATCAATTGCTTCATACAGGTAGCCCATTGGTGGCCTTTGCTCCCCATCCACCAAACGAAGCACTTTAACTAAAGGACCGCCAATCTTCAATGGATGAACCACATTGTTCCAGAATAAAGGAGAAAGTATAATATCTGCAGATTCTCTCCCTCGAGCTTCCCTTCCGTAGGCGCTGCTAGTGTACTCATCTGAAACAAACAACTTCTTCAAATTGCTTTTTTGCTCATACATCCTATGCAAAGTCAGGAAAGCAGTAGCAAATCTTGTCTTTGCAGGTTTCACCAAGCTTCTTTGCTTAGTGGATCTCTTCATCATGTTCAATAACAAAGGCCTTTGAACAATATAGGAATGCACTCTAATTGCCTGATTAAAGACAGTACTGAAGGGTCTTTCCTTGAAAATGTCACCAAAGATCAAATTAATGGAATGTGCTGCACACTGAGTCCAATAGATATGCGGGTACCCAACAGACAACAAATCACCAACTTTAACATTTTCACTGGCGTTGTCCGTGACAACTTGAACAACATTTTCTGCTCCAATAGAGTCTATTATATTCTTGAACAACGAGTACATTTTGGTTGAATCAGTCGAAGAGTCACTTGCATCAACGGACTCAAGAAACAGGCTTCCCTTAGGAGAATTCACCAAGATATTGGTGATCATTTTTCCATTTCTTGCCGTCCGCTTATCCATCATAATGGAACAGCCGAACTTGTTCCATTCTAGTTTGTGCTTCTCCACGATTTTGTTCACCTCTGCCACCTCTTCTTTTAGATATAACCCTCTAACTTCATAATAAGTTGGAGGCTTCATTCCTGGACCATATTGGCCTACGACCTCAATAAAAGCAACAAAAGTGTCAGTGTAATTAACACAATTAAAAGGAAGACCTGCATCATACATTCACCGAGCAAACATTGTAACTGCACGATCCCTCAAAATCGCTTTGGCATCAATTTGAGGATCACCACTTTTTCCTCCCTTATCTCTAGATTTTTGCGGGAAGTAACAATCCATAGGACCTTTGGTCTTGCCGGTAGATCCACAACTAGAAGACATTGGTGGAAGCATCCTTCCCCGCTTTTGTGATCTTGGTGGAAGCGACGAAGCATTGTGACCTTCTTCTGTTTCATCATCATCATCAAGATTATGAAGTTCTTGTTCATGAATCATTTGAGTCTTTAACTCTTTCTTTTTCCGAAGGTATGCTTTCAATTCTTCCTTCACATGCTCCGGAACTTTAGTACAAGCTGCGACATTTGGATCACCACTTGTTGGTCTCGTGAGCTCTTTCAGAGTAAGCCCAAGCCGGGTCTTTTCTATCTTCTTTTGGCGCCATTTAAAAGAACAACTACATATACATAAGAAAGACAATAAGTACTAAGAATAACGGATATAATTTTGGGCAGAAATTGGGCAAATTTTTGGGCAGAAAATAGGCAAAAAATGGGCAGAAAATCGGCAGAACTGGGCAGAATTTTTCTGAAAAAAATTCGCCAGCTTTTCGACCCATTTTGGACATTTAAAAAGAAAAAGAAGAAGAAGAAGAAGAAGAAGAAGAAGAAGAATGAAATTAAAAAATGTAAAAACATACCTGGTAAAAGTTGCTTGAGCCTTGAAGAAGGAAAATCAGAAAGTTTCTGCTGGTAACAGGGCTGTTGAAACTTGAAAGTCGATGTTCTGACTTGAAAAGGGAACCCTAGTTTCTCGGCTCTGCTGATTTCGAAGAAGTAGAGAGGGCTGTTGGGTATTTTAATAAAATAAGGCTGTTGGGTATTTTAATAAAATAGGGCTGTTGGGCAGATTTATAAAAAAGCGTACGCTTCTATCGCTCTTCCCTGCTTCTCTCGCTTCTCGCACAGAGAAGCGAGCGCTTTTATCTACCAGAGTCGCTTCAATCAGTAGAAGCGCCCATAGCCTCGCTCCGCTTCGCTTCTCGCTTAAAGCGAAGAAGCGGCCGCTTTTTTCAACACTGCTATTTGAAGACATGCATGTCTTCATGTCCTTGTCAGCGGGTGCACGCCTATGCTGCCAAATGGCTAGTTTCGTAGTTCTTCACATTAGTCAAGCGGAGGTTCTCTTTTTGTTTGTAATACTTTTTAAACCATCATATTTTTGTTGTCTCATTAACTGACAACTTTTCTTTAGATCATCCTCGATGCTGGAGTTGATGTAAACATCAAGAATGTGAATAATACAATACCTCTTCATGTGGCATTGAATAGAGGTGCAAAATCATGTGTGGGATTGCTTTTGTCTGCTGGGGCAAATTGTAATTTCCAGGTCCGTACTAATCACTTTTTGTTTCTATCACTTGATACAAATATGTGAATTCGGTCTTTTGGTAGCTACTTTCTGATAACTTTCCGATTATCTTTTGTGGTCGTCGTATTTTTGATCACTAGGGCACCTAGTATATATGATATTTTCTTCTGGTCTTAATATAATAGGCTAATGTAGCAGATTTCCGTAAAGAGTTGAGTTCTTACGCATCGATTGTTAAGAGTGATTTTTTGGGTTGGAAATAATACATGATTAGAGTTCTATGCATCCTGCTTTCGTGGAACAAGATATGTTGAATGTAATGCATGACAATAAAAATCAGTAAGTATCTAGAAGAGATATTAACTGTAAATCATAATCATATATCATAATTTTTATTTGATAAGGATAACCTTATAATAATGGTAGTACTAACTGTTAATTTGCATTATTATTGGAAAGAAACCCAAAAACTCTACACAAGCTCAAGTGCAGGGGTTTGTATCTTTTCGCCTTTTTGGCGTTAATTTACTGAATGTTTGTGATATGTATGCTTTGTTAGAAGTCTTCAGTGCCCTGCAAGTATAAAAGGACTGACTTTTGCTTTCTGCATATCTGCACCATCAGGTGCTGTTATCATACAAGATGCATTACTTGTTAAGGAAAAAAGATCAAATGTTAATACTACTACTACAACAACAATAACCACCCAGTAAAATCCCACAAGTACGGTTTGGGGAGGGTAGAGTGTGCGCAGACCTTACCCCTACCCCGGAGGAGTAGAGAGGTTGTTTCCGAAAGACCCTTGGCTCAAGAACGAAAATAGACAATAGATCAGAAGCCAGAAAAATATTATCAGCATCGTAAGAGACAGAAAATAAATGGACAAGCAATAACAATAACCAGTAATAATGCCACAATACTATAAAAATGAAAAAATAGTGTGGGCATAACATAAACCACTAGCGATCCAAGACAATACACTAACCGACTAGCCCCACCCTCGGAACAAAGAAGAAAAACTCTCGACCGCCTCCTAACCCTCAACCATAATGCTCGACCTCCACACCTTCCTATCAAGAGCCATGTTCTCGGAAGCCCCATGTCCTACATGATCACCTCACCGGAATACTTCTTAGGCCGCCCTCTACCTCTTCTCATACCTGCCAAAGCCAACCAATCACTTCTCCTAACCAGGGCATCTAGGCTTCTCCTCCGCACGTGCCCGAACCATCTAAGCCTCGCTTCCCGTATCTTGTCGTCCATGTAAAGCCACACCCACCTTCTCCTGAATATCTCCATTCCTAATCTTACCCAGCCTAGTATGTCATCCATCTTAACATCCTCATTTCTACTACTTTCATCTTCTGGATATGTACTGGCCAACACTCAGCCCTGTACAATATGACCGGTCTAACCACCGCTCTACATAACTTGTCTTTAAGTTTCAGTGGCACATTCTTGTCGCACAAGACTCCAGATTCTAACCTACATTTCATCCACCCCGCCCCTATACGGTGCGGGACATCCTCGTCGATCTCCCCATGCCCTGGATAATTGACTCAAGATACTTGAAACTTACTCTTGGGGATGACTTGTGAGTCAAAGCCTCACGTCCATGCCCGCTTGCCCCGTCACGTTGCTGAATTTGCACTCAGATATTTTGTCTTAGTCCTGCTCAACTTGAAACCTTTTGAATCAAGGATCTGTCTCCAAACCTCCAACCTTTCGTTAAAGCCGCCTCACGACTCATCAATTAGAACTATATTATCAGCGAACAACATACACCATGGCACCTCTCATTGAATATGTTGTGTTAGTGCATCCATCGCTAGGGAAAATAAGAACGGGCTGAGCACAGATCCTTGGTGTACCGGAAAATGCTCCGAGTTGCCTCCCACAGTCCTAACCCGAGTCTTCGCTCCATCAAATGTTAATGCGGAATTTATTTATTCATTTGGAGTTTCTCAATTCATTTAGTTTTTGCATTATGAAAAGTGTATAGGTAAAGGTGTGAATAAGGAAGGGAATTAGCTCTGAAGTGAGATGTGGCTATGCAGACATACTTCTAGTCTCATATTGTTTTGAAAAATATCCTGTGCTTCATTCCCGATGTCTAAATTGGATCCTTAGGCTGTATCAGCGTTTAGGATTGCAGGAACCAAGGTCCAGAACACAGAAATCTAAGAGAATCTTGTCTGTTGCAACTTTGCTGGACTTTGGTAGCTACAAAGTGCGAGGTTTAAGAGATTGGATGTGCAAATCCTCAGCAGATACGGCCTTCCGAATTTTGTAGTTTATGGTCTTGAATTTTTTTTTTTGCATAGGTTTCCTACTCAAACTAGAATGAGCCTGAAGGAAAATGTACTTTTGCAAATTATTTTGTGAGGCTCGTAACCCTATGTGGGCACCTCAATGAAAATTAGTGTCAAACATTATGGTCATGGCTCTGTATTTGATTTTCTCATGACGTATTAGTTCGCTTTTCAATGTTTATTGATATTTGTAAGTCTATTTCTTATATTCCTCTTTGAGCTAATTTTGTATTTCTGGCTGATATCAGGATGATGAAGGTGATAATGCTTTCCATGTAGCAGCATTCTCTGCCAATATGATACGTGAAAATCTTGATTGGATTGTAATTATGCTCAGGTATCCGGATGCTGCTATTGAAGTTAGGAATCACAGGCAAGTTTCAATTAGCCGTATGGTTCCTTTCTATGGGTTATGCTATCATGGGGACGACTTGCATCTGCTTATCAAAAAACACTCTTGTATCTGAGCTTGGCATTAACTTCATCAATGTCTATTGTTGCAGCGGCAAAACTTTATGTGACTATTTGGAGACTCTGCCTCGTGAATGGATTTCAGAAGATTTGATAGAGGCACTTAGGGAGAAGGGGGTCCATTTATCTCCCACAGTGTGAGCAGAAGATTTTTTTGTTGTTTTTTGTCGAATAATATTTGTAAAAATGCTTGTTGATTGTGCTTGAGGTTTTGAAGAGCTGCATGTTCATATGCTATACAGATATGAAGTAGGAGACTGGTTGAAATATAAGAGAAGCATTGTGACCCCAACTTATGGGTGGCAAGGTGCAAGACATAAGAGTGTTGGTTTTGTGCAAAATGTCCTTGACAAGGACAATCTCGTTGTGTCCTTTTGCTCTGGGGAAGCTCAAGTATTGGTAGATGAAGTTGTAAAAGTGATTCCATTAGACAGAGGGCAACACGTGAAGCTCAAGCCAGATGTCAAAGAACCAAGGTTTGACTTGAACTAAAAACTGTTATCCCGCCGTATTTATAGCAGGGTTAGGCGCTTCTTCTTATGTCCTTTTTGCTCTTAGTGCACATAGAAATACCTTATTCCTATAGGAAATTGTGAGTCAAACAAGCACTGTAAGAAGCAATCCATCCAAAACAGGAAGCTTACGGCGGAGCCTTTTTCCTTGACAATTTCCATGGCCATTCCCTTATCCCACTACCTTCCTGCTTTAACATCAAGCTATAACAACTCTCGACTGTGAAAACACCATAATTACTGGCCAACCAGATTTGTGAGCTCCTACTATTGGCATCTAGGATTTGCTGTTTCCAAAAGTTCAATAGCTACCAACTTCACCAATTTCCCATCATTAAAAACATCCTCTAAAATGCAGCTGCCAACCAGAATCAGAAATTATATAAGCAATACAACTTTATTTATAGCTATGCTGTACAAAGTATGCAAATTTATCCCTCAGCTTGCTCTCTTTCACCCACTTATCTAACCAAAATCTAATCCCCCCCCCCCCCCAAAAGAAAAAAGAAAAAAACAGGCCTTAAGTAGGGGTGTTCGTCGGTCGGTACGGTACGATATTTAGTCATTTCGGTTCGGTATTTTCGTTATTCGGTTTCTTAAAAGGTTATACCAATACCATACCTAATTACATTCGGTATGGCTCAACTTTTATCCTTCCAGTTTCGATTTATTCTGTCCGGTAATTTCGGTTTATTTGGGTTGAATATTAACTAGTGCATAGAGCCATATACTGTAATTTACTCAATGAAAACGTTCTATGCTCACCTGACTGTTGATGAAAAATTTGTCCAAAATCATCAAGTATGAACTAAGAGAAAAAAGGCATAAAGGAATACATTTGATTGTTGGAAATATCATGATTCATGCTTAGAGTTAACTATTGAAATTAGAGAATACAACAACGACTAATCCAACATATGCAACAACAATACAAGAGTAACGGAGTATAAAACACCCTAAAACTATTGAAATATTATGTTAAACTGCTTGGCAACCTAGAGAGTAAGAGTTAGAATCTGCATCCTACCTTGTTCCTCTATTTTCCTAAAGAAGTACATGGGCTTTACTGCCAACCTCAACATGAATGCCAATGAAAAGTATTGTGTAACTTAGTATGTTAATCAATAATATGCGTAATGTGTAATTTAGTATATTTCGGTATGGTATCGGTATTTCGATATTACTTTTTTAAATACCAAATACTATACCTAATATCAAATAATTTTAAAAACTTAAACCAAATACCATACCAAATACCGAATATCATATACCAAAATTTTCGGTTGCGGTACGGTAATTCGGAATTTACCATATTATGCACAGCCTTAGCCTTAAGCATGATGTTCCTCTGGAACTGCTCCCCATTTTAGGAGGATTAAACAGGATAGTGCGGCTCTTAAATACAGTATAGATAAACAAAAAATGTATTAGTTATAAGATTAGTCAAGTTTCCTGTCCAGTAGTTTTGTCTTTCCAATTTCTGCTTACAAGGTTCAAGTTGAAAATTTTCAAGCTGACTCAGGAAAGCATTAGAATTTTTGAGAAGCTAATTGTAACTAGCTTTGCTTTTGCCACAGATTTGGTTGGCGCGGCCATGCCCATGATAGCATAGGAACTGTTTTATGTGTTGATGAGGATGGGGTGCTTCGTGTTGGGTTTCCTGGAGCATCTAGAGGGTGGAAAGCTGATCCTGCGGAAATGGAACGTGTGGAGGAATTTAAGGTTGGAGATTGGGTTCGGATTCGTCCTACACTCACAACAGCTAAACATGGATTTGGATCTGCAACGCCAGGAAGCATTGGTGTAGTGTACTGTATCAAGCCAGACAGTAGTCTGATGGTGGAACTAAGCTATCTTCCTCATCCATGGCATTGTGAACCAGAAGAGGTTGAACCTGTTGAGCCATTCAGAGTAAGACACACAGCTTCACTGATGTCTGATAGTTCATTACTCCCTCTGTTTCATTTAATATGAAATGCCATGTCATGTTTAAGACCACATTCCACAAGTTCTAACGGTACTATGTTGAAAGTCCTTTTTTCTTAAACTCCAGTGTCCAGTCAAGTACTACCATACTAAATGAAACATAGAGATTACCTTTTTCAGAATTCCTTATCCTGTTAATTGGTTAAATTCTACATTCTGTACCTTTTCACAGATTGCTGATAGGGTCTGTGTGAAGCGCACTGTCGCAGAGCCAAGATATGCTTGGGGTGGTGAAACACATCATAGTGTAGGAAAAATAATTGATATAGAGGCTGATGGTCTGTTGATCATCGAAATCCCCAATCGACCAATCCCGTGGCAGGCAGATCCTTCTGACATGGAGAAGCTGGAGGGTTTCAAGGTAATACTCGTAATTGATCAATATTTTGTTGTATAATGAGGATGCTAGCTGATGTTGTTGGTAATTAGGAGCTTTCGTTCTGTTTTGGGGGTTGTGGAAATGAGAATGGAAGAAAAAAAGTTTAAGTGTGAAATATAAACAGCGTGTTGGTAGCGTTCTCAAACAACTTTGTTTGTTCTGTGCACATTAACAGGTAGGTGACTGGGTAAGGGTAAAAGCTTCAGTTCCTTCACCAAAATATGGTTGGGAGGATATCACGAGGAACAGCGTAGGTATAATACACAGTTTGGAAGAAGATGGTGATGTTGGCATTGCTTTTTGCTTCCGGAGCAAGCCTTTCTCTTGTTCAGTGACAGATGTGGAGAAGGTGCCACCTTTTGAAGTTGGACAAGAAATTCATGTTTTGCCATCCGTTTCTCAGCCCCGACTTGGATGGTCCAGTGAGACACCAGCAACGGTTGGAAAGATTGTGAGAATTGACATGGATGGTGCTCTAAACGTAAGCATGCTTTGCTTGTATCACTTAAAATTTGGTGGAAAGAATCTATTGACCTTATAAGTAGGCATAAAATATAGTGAAGATTGAATTGACTTCCAATTCATTAGTTATTATTTTTAATGAATTGCTTCAAACCTTAACTACAAGTAATGTGACCTTTGATGCTTTCTAGGTTAAGGTTGCTGGGAGAGACAGTTTGTGGAAGGTTTCCCCTGGAGACGCAGAAAGGCTTTCAGGATTTGAAGTAGGTGATTGGGTACATTCTAAACCAAGCCTGGGAACTAGACCCAGTTATGATTGGTATAGCATTGGGAAAGAAAGTCTAGCGGTTGTGCATAGTGTTCAAGACACTGGTTATTTAGAGCTTGCATGCTGTTTCCGCAAAGGACGCCTGATGACTCATTACACTGACGTTGAAAAAGTTTCTGGATTTCGAATTGGGCAGCATGTTAGGTTTAGGGCTGGGCTGGTAGAACCAAGATGGGGCTGGAGAGGTACTAATCCAGACTCTCGAGGTGTTATAACTGGTGTTAATGCTGATGGAGAAGTTAGGGTTGCATTTTTTGGTTTGCAGTGTCTCTGGAAAGCCGATCCTGCAGACCTTGAGATAGAGCTAACATTTGAAGTCGGAGAGTGGGTCAAGTTGAGAGAGATTGCAAGCGGTTGGAAATCTGTAGGGCCAGGTAGCATTGGAGTTGTGCAAGGAATGAGTTATGAAGGAGATAAGTGGGATGGTAATATCTTTGTCGCCTTTTGTGGAGAGCAGGACCAATGGGTGGGATATTGCAGCCATCTTGAGAGAGTGAATAAGCTCTTAGTTGGTCAGCGTGTTAGAGTAAGAAACTCTGTGAAGCAACCAAGGTTTGGGTGGTCAAATCACAGTCATGCAAGTGTTGGAAATATATCAGCAATTGATGCAGATGGCAAATTAAGAATCTACACACCAGCAGGCTCGAAATCTTGGATGCTTGATCCTTCCGAAGTAGACCTTGTTGAGGAAGAGGAAATCCAAGTTGGTGATTGGGTCAGGGTTAGGGAGAATGTGTCTAACCCAACACACCAGTGGGGGGATGTCTGTCATTCTAGTATGGGGGTGGTGCACCGCATAGAAGATGGTGATCTTTGGGTTTCATTCTGCTTTATGGATAGGCTATGGCTCTGCAAGGCCTCGGAAATGGAAAGAATTAGAGCATTTAAAATTGGGGACAAGGTGAAGATCAGAGATGGGCTGGTGGCACCTAGGTGGGGATGGGGGATGGAGACTCATGCGAGTAGAGGTGAGGTTGTTGGAGTAGATGCTAATGGGAAGCTAAGAATTAAATTTCAATGGAGAGAAGGGCGTCCATGGATTGGAGACCCTGCTGATATTACTCTTGATGAGCGCAATGATCAGTGAAATATTTATCTTTTTACTTCTCCTATCACTAGATAGTGGGCAGGGCAACCCCTTAGCCTGTTTTTATATATATATATGGGAGGCAGTCACTGTTCTGGCTGTGCGAGGGCGTTAGAGGCTGCCCCAGGGCAGTTGACAGCCATGAAGACGGATGTACCCGGAGTAAACGTGGAGTGGGTAAAAGGTTACAAAGAAGCTGGGAGGGATTTGGGGTCATTGCCGTAGTTAGACAGATGTGGTCATCGGTGGGGCCCGCGTTGGGGATTTTTCTGCATAATGTTTCCTTTAGCTGCATTAACAGGAATATGTCTGTTTTCTATTCTGTACAAATCACAAGGAAATTTTTGGGTCTCATAGCTTTCAAACATAGTTCACTTACACTAGATTTGAACAATTCTCTCCTCTATCTTGTCATTTAAAAAATGCTGAGGCCGCTGCTCATAATTTTGTAAAATTTTATTTAGCCGTATGAATAGAGAAGCATGTGAATTTAATGCCTTTCCTCTTGTATTGTTGAACTTAGAGTATATGACTGGGTCTCAAAGAATCCTTCCTTCATGTTCGGAGTTTTTATGAAATGTCTGTCCAAACTTGTGAAACGAAAGGACAAAACGATAGACTAGGTACCTAAATTATAGAGAGAGAAAATATGTTTTTCCCAAAGCTATTAAATCCAAATTATTTGCTCATGACTATGGTTGAAATGTTCATGGCATGTAATATAAATTCAGAATCTAACTAGAAACTCCTTCAACCGAATGCGAGTTTATAATTCACGATCAAACTATCAAACCTTAAATCAAAATCCAGCTAGCTAGCCTTTGAGAACATCCGTGAAGAGTAAAGAACACTCTGTTACAATTTAGAGAGCTTGTAAATACTCATTTCTATTTTAACATCAGATAATGCATTTTGTTGCACTATTATTTTAGATGCGAAATTTGTGTTACAAGTATTACAACTGCTAGGCAGATACCAAACCTGAGATTCAAAAAGAAATTGCTGAGACATAATATTGAGCTCCAGTAAAGAGCATGGCATGCACAGTTCCACTAACAAAGAACCTAATAAATTACTCATCACAAATCATTATTGATGATGTCCCGCATCATTTGTATTGGGATGAGTCCTTCAGTTCTAATAGCATCCTTATTTGGATCTGGACTTATGAAATACAGCGTTGGTAGTCCTCGAACCTGAGAAATGATTATTTCAGTTAGCAGACAGCTTTGCAAATTCTACACAGATCGTCGTATTTACTTGCAGAACATGTGATGAGACCAAGGAGTTCTGATAAATGATAAGTATACACACGAGTGACGAGGGAGAAAACAGATCATTTTTTCATAATTGGTAATAGTATTGAAATAGAACAAATTTTGATTCAAAGCAGAACGGTGGTAAGTGGTTGTACCTGCATATCACGTGCAAATTCGTATTCATCGTCTGTGTCCACTTTCACAATAAGTGCATTGCTTTCATACTCTACAGCAAGCTGTCAGATGAAATTGGTATTATACAACAGAATAATTTTGCAAACTAAAATAACATATTTATCAAGCGAGATAGTATCCCTAAAGCAATTAGTTCTGATTAGAACAATTTTGACGTTAGCAAAGATAACCTAGTGTGTGTAGCAAGATATCACTGACCTACCAGCAGAACTACTTCAAATGGACCTCAACTAAGGATAAAGAAGCATATGCCTCACATCAGTAATGCCGTGATTCTCTCCTTATTAGTAGAAAGATAAACTCTAATAGCAAAGACCTCTGAGCTATATAGAGATGCATGCATAAAAGGGCAGCCCGGTGGACTAAGCTCCCCCTATACGCGGGGTCCCCGGAAGGGCTGGACCACAAGGGTCTATTGTACGCAGCCTTACCCTGCATTTCTACAAGAGGTTGTTTCCACGACTTGAACCCATGACCTCCTTGAATTAGATTGCATGATCTCCAATCTTGCAATCACATAACCAGAGGGGAGTTTACTCTTTGCTTATTCCAATTCAAGAGGATAAACTTAATAAAAGCAAGAAGTAAGTGAATCCTTTGATTGCGATTTGTGACGTGCTATTTATTTTAGGCTTTAAGGCACATTCCTCTGAGAAATTACGCACTTTAACAAAATGTTAAAGTTAACACCAATCTTCTTTCGAGTACAAAAGTAGGTAAAAGTTACTAGACAATGTTGTTTATAGCTTCTCAACTTAAAACGTTTCTATGTACAAACTTTTAATTCTAAAGAAGTTTGCAACAAGAATAGTTATTCTTTAGCTGATAGTTCTCCTTTACTGCATAGAAGCACCCATCCATTTAACACAAACCCTCTGCTCGTCGAGACTTTTACCACTCCACATAATATTATTTTTTTGAGTATCTTCCGACCACTCCACATATTAATACTAGCTAGATAATGGACGATTTGCACCACCATCAATGTGACATAGTTAAATAAGCAACTAGAAAAAGTGAATATCACTACCATCTCAATATGCACTTTGTCTACTATTCTACTTATATTCACTTCTCACAGAAACCATGAACTCTTAAGAAAAGGTCAACACAAGTTTTTTTCCCCAAGCAAGTGAAAGCTACGGTAGATTGACGATAAAACAGCTATCATAATCACCTGAGATTTATCTCTATCTTTTCAATAATTGAGTGTAGGCACTTAGAATTGCGCAGATTCGACTTGATATAAATTCAAATATACCATAACAATGAGTGTAAGGTTTCCCTAGAGTTCAGAAGGATAGCCTACCGGGGATTGAAAAATGGTGATTATTCGCAAAGTTATCCGGTCTAACTTACATAAACTATTGACTTCGATATAAAAAAAAGTCCGCTCTTTCAAATTTTATCACTTCAAACCTAAACCCTGGCTTCTTCCCACTCTAAGACCAAAGATGTTTTTGTCCTCGTATATGGAGTTTAGATAAACGAGAAGTTGTACATTCCATGTAATGACCTAGTCCATTTGAACTATGGTACAATCCTCTAGAGCATTCATCCCAACAAACCCAACTTTGAACTAATTATAGCATCTATAGCAGTAACTGAAAAATGCTTAATAAGACATTGTGGTATGAAATCGGAACCAACCATTTCAAGTTCTTGAGCCATCAAAATACAAGGACCACACCATGTGGCATAGAAGTCAATAATCAGTGGCACATTCCGTTCTCCCTTTATCAGTTCTTGAATATCTTTTGCAGACACCTTCTTCTGCAATCCCAAAACAATAATAATAAATTAAAAAAAAAACGGAATTAGCAATGTTACATAGTTATGTTCATTAGAAACAAAAGAATAAAAAGAAATAGCAAATATAAATGATTTTAAAACAGGGACTAAGTAGAGTTCCTGTCAGTATTTTTTTTATTATCAACTGTTACAGAACCTTATCCACAATGTTCTGTACGACATACATCCAACTCCCCAAATTCATTTGTAAAAGGTTACGAGCAGAAGAAAAAACCCAAAATTTGGAAATGTTTAAATAAAAATTGAGAAGCTAAATGAAATTGAACAAAAAATATACCACAAGATAATCCTCTCTGACATATTTGCCAGCTGCTACAGCTGGGGGTTTGGAAATGGATTTTCTTGAAAGGGTTTGGGTAGAGAGTAGAGAGGGCCTAGGATTTGGACAAGTGTATGAGAAGAGTGAGTATTTAAGCTGATTAGAAGAGAAGTGAGAAGCTGAATTTCGAGGTGGCGGAGCCCAAGGGTGAAAAGAGAGGGTCGCAGATTGCATTCTTACTTCTCTTTATCTGCTCCGCCTCACTCACTACTCTCTGTGTCTGTCTATGTGTTGGGGAAAGACTGTGTTAGGGGTTTAAGGAGGAGTTTGTGAAAGGAGCAAAGAATTATCCAAAATCCTTTTGCCTTCTCATTAAGGAAAATATCATGGAGGTGTCAATGTTAAATGAGGCAAGTAGGGAGGCTAGTCACTATATTTTAAAATAATTGAAATTTTATTTCAAGATTGTAGGCATATAAATTTTATGGGAATTAAATCCATAAAATAGTTGGAACTATATTTAAAATCCAAGATATATTAGTCCAAATAAATATTATGGGCTACTATAATTGAATTTATTACATAAGTCCAAGTTAATTGGGCTACAAATAATGAGCCCACTTTATTAGGCCCAATATATCATCTTCCTAGAGGCCCAATTTGGTGCCACGCGTGAAATGACATGGCGCGCCACGTTAAATGGAAGAGCCAATAGGATCGTGCCATGTGTCAAAATGACAAGGCATGCCAAGTCAAATTAAAGGACCAGTGAAATCGCGCCACGTGTGCAAGTGACATGTTCTGGCCAATCAAATGCGGCCATGTCACACTTCAATTTGATTGGTCGGAAAAATTTTGTTCTTATCATAACTACTCCCTTCCACAACTATAAATAGGGGTCTTTATATCTCAGAAAAGAGACCAGAAGTTATAACAAGAAGCAAGAGAGAGCTCGTGGATCAAACGCCACAAATTTCTCTACAAGTTTCAAGCTTCAAGCAATCAAGTTCGAGTTCAAGAAATCAAGTTCAAGCGCAAGAACGAAGAACAATTCAAGTATTCAAGATCAAGAACGAAGTCAAATCAAATACAAGGCGTTCAAGATCAAGGCTACTTGTTCGTGATACAATTCGTGGCAACAATCAAAGTGTTCGCGACGAATAAATCAAATTCAAATTCAAGATCAAGCTCAAAGGCCCTTGAATTTATACTAGAAAAGTAGAATCAGAGGATTCATAAAGATTGTACGCTCAAATATTCGAAATAAAATATTACGATTGTTGCAATATTTTTCGATCTTGATTTTATTTTCTCGACGCAAATTTATTGTCTACAAAGATAATTCAGAATATTTTTATTCGAAAATTTAAATTAAAAAACTAATCCAGGACGCACCGATTAATTTTTAAATAGATGTCCTTTAGAGTGATTACTTGGTATCATTTGTACATGTTAACTGGTATTTATCTATACTATATTAAAGGCACGAAGGCTCTTAGTGAAATATCGTTCGTCTTTTTTACCCTCTGGAAATAGGGTTTGCACTAGACTAAATAGTCATTTGATTATTTTCCAAGCTAATTCTTAGGACTTTAAAATTAAATCAAATTTATTACTTATTAAATCTTACCCTTTTGATTTAATTAAGAAACTATTGTATTTGGAACTTTAAATTCATTCAAACTTTTACCATATACAAATTTTACAATTAAATTATCATTAAATAAACATGGAATCTTATGGGTATGAATGGTATTTAATTGAACGTTTTTTTAGCTCAAAAGTGATTCCTTAATTGTGCAAAATTTTAGGGGAACAATTGTGATGTAAACAAAATTAGAAAGAAAAAGAATTAAAGAAAGATGAAGCACTTTGCTTTGTCAGTTTTCCCAATTAAGTAACTAACATGTATATGCTATGAGTTGTCCATGTGAGTAACTAACATGTACATGCTATGAGTAGTCCACGTGAGATTGGTGCACCGACTATTAAGGCTGAATACATACACAACCCATTAAATTTGGCCCAATTTTTCATTTTGGCACTTTAACTAAGTCTTGTTCTATTTTGGCCTTTCAATCCCATTTTTTTTGTTCCACTTTAACACAAAAGCTTGACTCCAGTAAAAAAAAAATTGCGCTTGATTTCACACAAATCTGATGTGTAATTACATCCAATCAAATATTGCCATATCAACCATAATACACCATATCCGGACCGACCCGACCCACAACACCACTTAATCCCTTAACCCTATGGTCCGAACTCGACCCACGAACACCAGTAAAAAATATGTCTTTCACCCCGTAAAAACACCTTTCACCTTCACTGTCCCTCCAAAAAACACCCCTTCCACCGTAAAATCCCTAATGCGTAAGTGTCCACTGTTGAACTGTATTTTCTTGCGAATGTTGAGCTAAGTGTATTGGTAAGTGTCGCTTTTTCAATGCATTACTATTTTTTGGACCTATTTTTTTGTCTAGGTATATTGGGAAATTGATACAAAATTTAGGGTATATATTAAACAAAAATAGTGTGTGTATCCTCTCCCATTACTGTTTTTTGGACCTATTAGTTGTTGGTAATCGTCTTTTTCTTCTTTTTCATGTCATATTAAAGTTCAAAAATGTCAGAGGATTATATTATTGTCCGTTTCCATCATGGTGGAACTTTTATCAAAGCGCCTGACCCGAAATACATTGGTGAGAGAGAAATGAAGGTAACTCTTATTGACAAGGACCACTTTTCTGTTGTCGAGTTGATTAATTATTCAAAGGATTGTGAACAACTAATTTTCGACCACACCCAAATTCTATATTATTTTGGTGTAAATATTTCT
>ML300042.1:3230-83535 GCA_005239495.1 Nicotiana undulata | reverse complement strand
GGGGGGGGGGGGGGGGGGGGGTTATCCCCACCTACAATTATTCACAAATCCTTAATTACATGGTTAATCTCATATTAAACCAACAAGTAACCAATTACCCACGTAATTAAGAATTATCTCAAATTACTTAAAAGACTACTTATTTTTATCACACTTTATACATCTTATTATCATAGTCATATGGTACCTTGTATGGTACTAGTCCATAAATATCGAGTATTTTAGCTCGGTCTGTATTTTATCCCAAAATATCAAACTTTAACGAAATTCATTTTCCTTGATTTTCTTAACCTCTCATCTTCACGAATTTACTCTACACTTGTTTGATATAACATAATACTTATAACCTCCAAATAATCTTGTCCTTGGACATATGTCAATTATCTTACGACAAATTCAATGTACAATACTACATGGTGTATCATCGTCGTAATTTAATACTGCGGAGTGTAACATCATCGTAATAATACTGCGAGGTGTAACATCATTGTAATATAATACTGCAAGGCGTAAGATCATCGTAATATAATACTGCGGGGCATAACAATAGCATCCATGAAAGGCTAAAGTAATAACTAATACCATGAGTCGCAGATCGAAAGATAGCTTAAGCTTATATGAAGGGTGATCAAAAGAAAGAGAATACTAATGAGTTACATCAACTAAGTAAATCAGGAGTCAGATTATTGGACCTAAAAATATTATAGAATTGTGATTAAGAATATTGCAAAATTAATCAAAATATCAGAGGTACAAGACAGATAGTACAACATCCATATTCTATAACGGCTGTACGATGAAACCAGTTAGAAGAGTACCTCATAAGAAGTCAATATGAAGCTTCCATTGGATTGTGTATACACCAGAGGTGCAAGTATTATAATAGAACTTCTAGTTGTGGGTGTGAATTTTACGTATGTGGAAGGGAGGTCATGAAAGAGATAGAAGATGTGATGTGAGATTTTAAGGTAAGTAAGGTAAAAGTGAACAACGTACGAGATACTTAGGTGCAGAAGGTTTTGAATAATCTATACATCAGATAGAAGTCTAGAAGTGCGGGGTTTCAGTATCCAGGAATGATAGCGGTGTCGTCAGTGGCATATCTTCCAACCTATGGTTTTTAAATATCGAGAGGTCTAGATAAAGGAGTAAAGAAGAGTTTGAGATGATGTGATGTGTCGTTAGATATTACGGAGTAACATAAGGAAACTTATGGTGCAAGTAATTTGAATTAAGGTTGCGAATAGTAAAAATAGATACGTATAGGTCGCAAGCTAAAGTATAGTAAAGCGACAAGGTTTTATGACAGGAATAAGGATAAGAAAGGGCGAGCAAGAAGGTGACAAGAAATGGATAAGTCCTCAGGATTAAGCCCATGAAAACAAGAGCTGGTTTCTCTAAGTTATAGGAAGATCAGTATAGCATGAATAAACTCAAAGGAGTCTAAGACTAGTAGAATTTAGAAGAGATGGAATGTTGCCCTGGTAGTAGAATGAGGTTGTAACTATGATAGATAAAGGATGACGTTTGGGCCTTCGATTGAGTAATAATTTGAAAAGGATTTCATGAATTATACGAGATTAAAATACCCACGTAAGGTGAATCACATTGGGATGATATAAATTACGATTATTGAAGTACAGTATCGCCCCCAAGTGGATCAGGAAAAATCACTTCAAATATTCCTCGATGCAACGTAAGCCCTAGTGGCAATCAAGTTATTAGTGGTAGATTAAAGATCAACAGTGAGGTGAATCAACAATGGATAGATAAAAGTTACACCAGTATGAGATGAGGTTAGGCTGCCATTCTTAAGATGAACAGTAATGAGGAAGAATTAAAGGACTTAGATTTATACATGTATAATAAGAAGCGATGGAGTAACCTGGACTTGAGTAGCTGACCTCGATAATAATAAAATCGAAGTAAGAGTTATGGTATAATATGACCTACCTAAATGCAGTAAAGTCATACAGATGGATAATTGGGTCTATAAAACAAGATATAGGAATATTCGTAAGTTCAACAAAGTACCGAACAAAGAACTTCAAGTATACTTATGGATGCCCCAAGGGATATCTTGTCAAGCTCTATATATGTTTACAAAGTGAGGCCAAGAGATTGGCTAAAAGCCGGAAGAAAAAGGAGAGAAGAGTCACATAGGCGCATATACAAGGTCAGAGACAGTTACGAGATTGGAAGGATTCCGACCACATTTCGTGGTGTGAGAAAGAGACCTAAAGGGGGAAATGCGCGAGCCTTTGGAATTATTCACGGAACATTTGCCTAGATGGAAATGAGAGTACTAAAGTATTCAGAAGATATAAGTTATGAAAATTATAAGTGCATCAGTCAACGTTCGAGGATGAATGTTACAAAAGTGGAAATGATGTTACACCCCATTTGTTTCCTACTTGAAAGTACGCCATAAGTAAATTTATGGAAGCTCGAAAATGAGATATTACGTCCCGCATTTTCGTATGTTGACTTTTCGTCGTAAGTTAATCGACGTAAGTTTGGGAATGAGATTATTTTGAGATTATAAGCATTATGCTATTTCAAACAAGCTATGAGTAAATTCGTGAAGGTGAGAGGGTAAGCAAATAGAAGAAAATGAATTTCGTCAAAGTTTGACGTTTTGGGATAAAATACGGCCCGAACTAAAATACCTGGTATTTATGGACTAATGTTTTACAAAGTACCACATGACCATGATAGAAATATATATAAAGTTGTTAAAAGCAAGTAGTATTTTAAGTAATTTGAGATAATGCTTAATTATGTGTGTAATTGATTAATTATTGATTAATGGGAAATTAACTAGTTAATTAAGGAATTATTGGGTGATTAATTCAAATCTTTGGATAAAGTTTTATGAACCCACGTGGAAGCAAGTAAAATGAGATTCAAAAATCAATTTGTCACTCTTCAAATAGGTTGAAAGGTGACACAGCTAAGAGAATATGTGACACCAAGTCTTGAAAGGTGGGGCCCACACCACAAAGACTTAAATCCCTTTTGTAATTCAAAAATAGAGATGTATTACATCTAAGTTAAAGAGAAAGGCTTCAGCAAGATGGGAATTTCATTAGCAACGTGAGTTGCTTCAATCTTCCATTCAAACGAGATTTCTTAATATTATAGGAACGTGGGATTTGCGATTCTAAGGGAGTATGGTGTAATCTTTCTCAAGAATATCGTACGGATTTACCCCAACTTAGATCTGCCGTTACATATTGTCGCAATTGACACGTGTTAAAGGGATTGTCAAGATAACCGGCTTAGGTATGTTAAGGCTATACCTTATTTCCTTTTAGCATGATCTATAAGACACAAACGAAACGAGCAAATGCACAACTTTCATAAATTACTCTACTCATAGAATGTTAGAGATGCTTATGTTCTTGATTTCCCATGTGTCCTATTGTTCTATAATTAGTTGATGGGTCTAAAAAAATACATAAGTTGAAAAAATTTACTTAATGATATTACTCAAAGGCTAATGGTCTTATGACATTCCGAGAGATTTTATTGACGTACTTCTCATGCAATGCATATAATTATACATGTACATTGATCCATGACTAGATGACGTTATATACACGTATATATGTATATGAGATACGGGAAAAGGTAACGTCGTTATATACGCACTACCACCTGATCAGCTAGTATACGTTGATGATTTTTCCCACAGTGGCCGAGATGATATGATGGTATGCCCTCAAAGGCTTGATGAGTTATGAATGCATATACTTATGCATGACATGACTTTTATATGCATATGCATGGCATTTCTAAATATTAATGATTCACAGAGTTATTCAGACTTACATGTTGAGTCTTTTACTCCATGTTTCTCTCATGTCTATTATTTATATAATTTCATTCCTTACATACTTGGTACATTATTTGTACTGACGTCCCATTTGCCTGGGGACACTGCGTTTCATGCTTGCAGGTCCCGATAGACAGGTTGAGAGTCCTCCAAGTAGGCTATCAGCTCAACGAAAGGTGTTGGTGCACTCCATTTGCTCCGGAGTTGCTTATTTGGTCAGTATGAATAGGATGTGTATTGATTAGTATGGTGGGACCCTGTCTCGACCTTTAAGATATTTATGTACTCTTAGAGGCTTGTAGACATATGTCGTATACGTGAAAGATTGTATGGTCTTGTTGGCCTATGTTTAGAGTACGAGTGATCATTTTGGCCTTATAGGTCAGTATGTCATATGTATAAGTTTGTATTCCCTTATGCTTTACTTCAGTTCATCTACCTATGATATAATGATACAAAAGATATGTTACGTTAGTACTCGGTTGAGTAAGGTACCGGATGCTCACCGCCGCCCAACGGTTTGGGTCGTGACAATTGTAACTTAGATCACTAGGGAATCTTGATGTCCTCTTTTTCTATTTAAACTATAATTCGTTTAACCCAAAAAATAGTTTTGTGGTCAAAGTAACTATTACAATTAATCGGGTTTCTAATAATAAAATTTACTTCACTTTTTCAAATATAGAAGAATAAAGGTAGTAAAAATTAAATATTCAATAAACAAAGGAAAGAAAATCTTATTGATTGTTGTAGCTTTCTTCCGAGAATTGAGAGTAAGAATCGTGAATCAAGGGGAACAATAAAAGTAAAAGACTGATTACATATAATCGAGAATTCTTTTATGACTTTACAAACTAGGGTAAGGAGAGTTTATATAAGAATACAATATGTAACTGTCCTGCCCTTTACTAACATTAACTACATTTATTGTCTGTTACTCAAATTATTTGTAACGATTATGGTAATAATAGACAACCGCGTATAGTCAGGGATTATGCTGATTACCTTTTCATATTCGTAATTGTCAATGAATATTCCTCTATCGTAATATGCATGCAACCTTTACCTATCTCTTATTTCCCAGTTGTCAGATACGGTGTCTTTTGTAATCAATCGCGTGGGTATTTTAATTGCGCCTCGTCATTCTTCTTTATTAATCTTATTCAAATGCCATCTATCAACATATCATTAATCCACATGTCATACCTATTTTTCACCAATAAATATAGTCCCCTCACTCATTGACTATTCTCAACAAAATATTTGGAAAGTGATAAGCTTATTATGGCGGGAATGTCTTGCCACGTCTTACCAATATCATTATGTTTTCTTCATAAGCGAAGAGGCGTACGTCTTTTCTATTTAATGCTCGAGACATGTGTCCTACTATGATTGGTTCTGCAGTTTATAGTGTTAGGATTTTATGCGGCTGCGTCAGTTCAAAGTGATGGTTCCATTATGACATTTCATAATGATGCTTCTCTCTTATAAATACCGCATCACATACCATCAAAAAACTCTTTCTTCCTTCTTGCACTCCTTTACAAGCTTTTTCTACAATTTCTCTTCTTCTTTTGTGCTTCTACTATTATCGAAAAAGTTGATTCCCATTCTTCAAATCCTTCATCATCATCAGAACCTCGAAAAACTATCATTATAGACAAACTTCCCCCCTCTTTATCCCCGATTAAATGTTGAAGAGGCGGTATACTTCGCAATTTAGATTCCATATCAAGTGTCGCGACCCAAATTCCCAACCATAGGGATCGTGATGGAGCCTAACACCATACTTGCTAGGCAAGCCAAAGTTATAACTTATGTAATTGCTTTCTAATAAAGTTTACTTATTCATAACAGAACAACTTCAAAAATAAACTTAATCTAATACGTTCTAATAGATAACTTCATAAATAATAATAATAACCGAATAATTAAGCCGAACCACGAACTAAATATATAACTATAAGACTACCCAGGGTCTGTTGTCACAATTCACAAACTACTAAAAATCTTACAAATAATGGGCTGAAAGAAATATATATCTGTTTTGAAAGAAATAAAACAATGTCTATCAGTAAAGAGAAGACTCCGGGAATCTGCGGACGCCAGCAGATATACCTCGTGTCTCCCAGTAAGTGATGACAACTAGTAAAACTCCTAACTCTGGCTAGTACCTGGATCTGCACAAAAAGTGCAGAGTGTAGTATTAGTACAACTGACCCCATGTACTGAGTAAGTGTCGATCCTAACCTCGACAAAGAAGTGACGAGGCTACAACTGGGTATTAGTAATATAACCTTCGAACAATATATAATTAAGAAAGAAGGAAATTCTATAATAAACAAAACAATAAATTGTAGCAACAAATAAAATAACTGAGCCACCTTTTCCAGGTCTCAGCTATAACCAATTCTCACATAAGTTTTCAAATTTCCCAACTTTGACTTTTAAATAAAAGAAAGTGCAAAATTTGAAAAATCGTAAAGTAAAACAGTATGTTTTCAAATCTTTCTTTTTGAAAATCAGTAAAACATAAGTGTCTTCCCTTATCGCTCCTTGTTGCGGCGTGCAACTCGCTCCCATCTTTCCACCCTGATTGCTCCTCCCTATATATATCACCCTTATTGCTCTTGTTGCGGCTTGCAACCCGATCCCACATGTCAACCCTTATCACTCCTTGTTGCGGCGTGCAACCCGCTCCCATCAGACATATCATATCACTTTATATATGAAAATTTTCATAATTCAGGTCAAAGCCTTTCACAATATTTTTGTCTCAACATTTTTTAAACAGAAAGTTGTATAACTCATAGACTTCATCAATTATCATTTCACAATGAAACCAACCAGGATATATAAAATGAAATACTGTCAACTAGCTCATCCTCTTTATGTATCACAATTAAATCAAGGGAATAACCAACACTTCCAAAATACTTGAACAATATTTAACAACAAGTTAACTCAACCAAGTAGTTATGGAGACATCAATGAGCATAAAACAATTAAGCCATGAATCAAATAAATTGGAAACGGGGGAAGGGATCATGTTCAACAAATAAATTGGTGGTGCATAGATACTCATCACCTCACCTATACACCACACACATGCAATATCTAATAACATTTAAGTTGGGGTTTTCTGTTCCCTCAAGTCAAGGTTAAACCAAATACTTACCTCGAATTCACAATCAAATCACCATTGTAGCACAACTTTTCCTTTTGAATTTGCCTCAAACCCGCTCGTATCTAATCACAATTGGTTCAATATCATCAACTATTGCTTAAAGGAATTAACTTTAATGAAAAACTATGATTTTCCTATGTTTTATTATCAAAACAAAAAATGGACCACGGGGCCGCTAGGTCTAAACTCGAGGTTAAGGCCAAAACTTATTTACCCAATCTCCCCCGATCCCGGATATGCAATTTGTTTTGGGATCCGACCTCAATTCGAGGTCTAAATCCTCAAATTTTGAAGTTCCTAAGTTCTACCCAAAACCCCAATTTTACCATGAAAATACTAGATTTTTGGTTGAAATCTTGTTAAAAATTGTTAAGGAATGAAAGGAATTAGTTAGAGATCACTTACCAATGATTTGGAGAAGTTTGGGTCTTTGGAAAATCGCCTATGGAGGGTTAAGGTTTAAGAGAATTGAAAAATAAGTGCAAAACACGTCTAAAATTTGATTTAACAGGGTGCGGATCTGGAATTTGTGAATTGGGGTTCGCATTTGCGAACCCTTTAATTTTCGGCATTCATCGCAAATGCGATAAAAATGTCGCATTTATGACATATGGGCATCTTGCATTTGCGAGATCTGGGGATGGCCCAGGACTTCGCAAATGCGAAGCCTGATCTCGCAAATACGATATCAGACGCCTGCCAACAACAGATTTTGCTGTGATGAAATTTTCTAAGTCTAGACACTCTGTAGCCTACCCGAAACTCACCCGAGCCCTCGGGGCTCCAATCCAAACATGCACGCAAGTCTAAAAACATCATACGTACTTTCTCGTGTGCTCAAATCATCAAAATAACGTCAAAAACTACAAATTTAACCTCAAAACACAAGATTTCCTTAAGAACACTCAAATTTCTAACTTTTCAACCAATCGTCCAAATCATGTCAAATCAACTCCGATTATCATCAAATTTCTCAGATAGGACTTAAATATCATAAAAAACTTGTTCCAGGCTCCGAAAAATGAAATACGGGTCCGATACAAACAATTTCACATGTTATTTTATTTTTTTATTTCTTGTAATAACCAGCAAAACAATTATCTTCAAAAATTATTTTTCTAAGGCTAGGGACCTCGGAATTCAATTTCGGGCTTACACCTAAGTCCCATATTTTACTGCGGACCTTCTGAGATCGTCAGAACATAGATCCGGGTCCGTTTACTCAAAATGTTGACCAAAGCCAACTAAAACCAAATTTTGACTCTTGAAATTACTATTTTTCATATTTTCACAAAAAAGCTTTCTGGTTTCACGCCCGGACTATGCATGCAAATCGAGGTGATTAAAATTAGTCTTCTTATGGCTAATAAGACTAGAATTGGGTTTAATTCGTAAAATGACCACCTCTAAAATAAACGTTCGTCCTCGAACGGACATAGAAAATTACCTGAATTGGAAAACAAGTGTGGATATTTACTCTGACTCGGACTCCCAAGTAGCTACCTCAACGGGCTGACCTTTCCACTGCACTCGAACTTAAGGATAAATCTTTGACCGCAATTGACGAACCTTCCGGTCTAAAATGGCTATCGGCTCCACCTCACAAGTCAAATCTTTGTCTAATTGGACAAAACTGAAATCTAACACGTGAGACGGGTCACCATCATAGTTCCGAAGCATAGATACATGAAATACCAGATGAACTGAGGATAAACCTGGAGGTAACGCAAGCCTATATGCTACCCCCCTCCCTCCCACTCTCTCAAGAATCTCAAATGGCCCGATATACCTAAGGCTCAGCTTACCCTTATTTCCAAATCTCATAACACCCTTCATAGGTTATACCCGTAGTAATACTCTCTCTCCAACCATGAATGCCACATCTCGAACCTTACGATCGACATACCCCTTTTGCCTAGAGTGAGTTGCACGAAGTCGATCCTGAATAATCTTGACCTTATCTAAGGCCTCTTGAACTAAGTCTGTACTTAATAAGCGAGCCTCTCCAGGCTCAAACCATCCAACTAGCGACCTACACCGTCTACCATTTAATGCCTCATAGGGAGCCATCTGAATGCTCGACTAATAACTATTATTATAGGAAACTCCTCTAACGGCAAAAATTGATCCCAAGAACCTCAAAAGTCAATAACACAAGCGCGAAGCATATCCTCTAAAATAGAAATAGTACGCTCGCATTTCCCGTCCGTCTAAGGGTGAAATGTTGTGCTCAACTCAATTCGGGTACCTAACTCATGTTGAACTTCCCTCCAAAATTGTGAGGTAAATTGCGTACCCCGATCAGAAATGATAGACACGGGCACACCGTGAAGGTGAACAATCTCCCAAATATATATAACTCAGCCAACCACTCCGAAGTATAAGTACTTGCCACGAGAATGACATGTGCTAATTGTCACGCCCCAAAACCGAGGGACACGACCGGCACTCAACCGGAGGACCCCAATCAAGCGGACCTGGAATTTCCTTTCCTAACCCACGCGTTACCCCGTGATTTGAATATACATTATTCATGTGGAATAGCCATTTATACTTAAGCATAAAATTACAACTTGAATTCAACTCTGTTTTTTATCATTACCAACATATGATACCAAACACTTACAAAATACATACAACGTTTACCAACGTGGATCACGATTCCGAACCGTACCATTACTTACCCAAAATACATATGTACACTACCCACATTGTGCCTACGGAGCCTCTACGAATATTAGGAACTTAACCAATACTTGTCGGTGATAAGGCCCCGGCTATACCTTACAATACACAATAAACTCAAAGAAGGTGGCATGCACCACACAGGGCCCCGAGAGGAAATGGGGCTCACTAATGCAGCTGACGGAATGGAGAGGAGGCACTACTGACGGTGGGCAGAATTACCTGCTATGGAACCACCTACAATCATCATAAGAATGTAGCGCCCCCGGCAAAAGGGACGTCAGTACATTTGAATTGTACTGGTATGTATGAACAAACTTTACTCTAAGTAAACTCAACAATGCACAAGTAAGATACAGACAGAGAGTCACACAATCACTGCACAAATATATTGAAAGAAACACAATGGAAGTTTCACAATTCTCACTTCATCACAATCACAATAACAATTCCATCCTTGTCCCTCCTCACATCTCACCCTTATTTCTCCCGTTGCAGCGTGCAACCCGATCCCACCTGAAAATTGTTGCGGCGCGCAACCCGATCCCACCTGACAATTTCAATCACACCCTTATCACTTCTTACACATCACCCTTATCTCCCATGTTGCGGCGCGCAACCCGATCCCACCTGTCAATTACAATCACATCCTTATCACTTCTCACATATCACCCTTATCTCCCATGTTGCGGCGTGCAACCCGATCCCACATGACAATTACAATCATATTCCATGGCAACAATAACAGTTCACAATTCGATCATAAGGCTTCATATCATCAAGAGTAGAATTTCATAACAACCAAATAATCATGTGTTCACAACGGACTTTATCAACCATTAGTTCAACCACATTTAATAACAACAACAATCAACATTTCAATCACAAGGATCTTCAGCATCAATAATATGAATTCATTACAACCGAACAAACACATGAAAGCAAAGGCATAATAATCTCTACCAAGTAGTGAGTCATGTACGGTACTCCATAGCTATTTAGATTAGTCAATTCAATTCACTTTTCTTTCCCATCATTCACTACACTTCTCTCAACACTTGGATACATTCAACAATTGAGTTCATTACCATTTTCGCCTCATTTAGTACCACTTTCCTTCACATTGATAAGTTCGGGCATATAACAAGCATCAACATATAGTTCCATTAGATAAATCCACATTTCCTTTCCATTATTCACTTCACATCATTTAGCACTTAGATACATTCAACAATTGGATTCGTTATCATTTCTTTCGTTTGATAGTACATCCTTTCATACCGAGGTATTCAACAGTTAACGAGCTTTGCACATGATAGAGTAAGCACAAGGAATCACCGTTTTCACAATCTCATATAGCATGGTGGTATGGCAATCAACTAGGACAATCAGATAATAAAATCTTACGTCTCAACACACTAGAACAATCAATTCACATATTCTCAAACAAAGTACACATACCGTATGCTCGGACACCAACAAGGGGATTCTACAAAGGTTAAAGTTAGCCATACATACCTCAAAGAGCTTTTCCTTAAGTTTATACAATTCACCAACACCTCTAGCAATAACAATCTATAAGGAGATAGCGGAAATCGATTAATAATTAGGAAGATTACCCATGGAATAACTCTCTTAGGAATTTCATCAAACACCTAACACGTAAAGTAGACTACAAGGTTTAGAAATGGCAATCTCTTCTTTCTTCACCCAATTATTAACATGAACTACCCAAATTAGTTCTTTAGTAACACATATTACAACTTAGTCCCACATGCATGGCCTATTTCTAACCCTCACAACATATTTGAACTCCTAACCTCTTGCATGGAATTTTTGGAAGTAGAACTTACCCGGATGGAAGACAATCTATGGTTATCTTTCTTGATTCTTGAAGGCTTGAGCAAGATTTGGATCATTATGAAGTTAGGTCCCTTCTTTCTCTCTCTATATGCTCTCATCTCTCTCTAAAATAAGTAGAAAATGACCCCAAACGAAACCCCTAAACCTATTTATGAAAATGGGGTCGGGTTATAAAAATAGGAAAAATAAGCCTTCGAAACAGGGTCTGCGATCGCATAATGGATCGCATAACACACATGCGGGCCGCATAGTGAATCGCAGAATCACTGCCCAAAATTGGGCAACACTGGCCCAGTCTGCGACCTGATATGCGATCGCATATCACAAATGCGGATCGCATTTTGATTATGTGATCGCAGATTCGACACAGGATCGCATTTTTTCCAGCTTTCGGTAATTTGACCATAACTTTGCGTAGGAATGTCCAAATGATGAACGGCTTGAAGCGTTGGAAACTAGACTCGAAGACCTTTCATTTGATAGGTTACAAATAACATAATACTTAATACACAATTAGATATGATCCTTCAAATAGAGTACTAGGGCAAACTCATTTAGAATTTTAGCCAATTATGAAATTTTCCCATTTGGCTTAGATTTAGGCTTACCCTTGGACCTCACATTACTTATTATATGACTCATAAACTTGTTAACCACATCCAATTCATTTACATCATATTTAAAACACATAAAATATTACAATTAGTCGACCAGGCACCTCGAAATCCTATATCGCTTGGCAAAATTTTCCGGGGTCTTACATTCTCCCCCGCTTAGGATCATTCGTCCTTGAATGAGAGGTAGAGCCTGACCCAAACACCTAACACAACATATTTCTTTTCTATCCTACCTGAAGTCCCTAAATTTTGACTAACTCCCAAATTTTTTTCAGAAATTTCGTCAGCATCTCCTTTGTAACTAGGCTTATCCACCTGTCAAAGAATCACCCAAAACCATCCTAAAAACTCATCAATAACTCGACAAAGCATCACAATGTATATACCCATAACACTAATTCTCCGCATCACAGAACTACATCATCATAATGACACCTGAACATTGTATGCACATTTCTAGATCATAACACCTATATGGTATCTCTCAATTCAAAACTAATTGATATACAATCAAGCAAAAATATTTTCCTTCCACGACACTTTCGGCCTTCAAGGTGGCCTCCTCGACTTACGAGCTTTGCCATAACACATTCACGGAAATAATATCAACTCCCAAACATACATAACAAGGATGACAATTAGACACCTCTCATGAGTTAACTATCCATTAACTTTACCTTTAATAATTTCCACCGGACATTACAATTCATGGTAACAACAACAGCCCACAATTCCACCACATGAAGTCATACCATCAAGAATATCATTTCATAATAATCAAACAATCAGGTGTTCATAATAGTCCCTACCACTCATTAATGAAATCACAAGGTGTTCATCAACAAGAATATAATTTTATTTCAATCAACAATCCATATAAAGTCAAACCACGATGATCTTGCCAATAATGCATCATATAGGATATTACCATGATCATATAATTCAATCAAATTGATTCACAACCTTCTTTTATCACTACCTTCTTAAACATAAACATATGAAAACACAAAGTACATGAGGAACAGTTACGGGGAACATCATACTCCTAGTGCAACCTAATGGGGAAAATGCTCTTATGTACCCTTAATTATCAATTCACATAACATCTATAGGGGAAATTGTTTTGAATAACCGGTTTACCCTCCTGAATTCTAAATCTCTATGCGAACACCTAAAATAAACTCGTGGTGACCTTCGTGATTACTCTAAGATGTGCCATAATAAATTGACCATAAAATTACCTACTAAATATATGAGATCACGGGGTGACTTTGATACATTTGAACTTTCAATACCAAAATAATCCAAATACAGTGAGGATCAACGGAGTTCAAGATAAGGCTGGAATTATTCAGGAATCCATTAGAATACTAAGTCGAGCATTTCGTAGTGTTATATGCTCAGAGCCACGGGGATTTCTACTGACGATGCTGACATTGTTTACTTCTGGTGACGACATCAATTATCAGATAAATGAAGCATAGTGGTAACTAGTATTCTTAGATGAGGTGGATGCTATGAATGTGACTTTCACATTTAAAAGAAGTGGTTCTTTCCTGACATGAGTTGCATGCGGGGCATGTTCGGGATGACAGACACCAACATCAGATATCCTTTGGACGCGACATGTTATGCATGGGGTAACAACAATTTATCCATTCCAGTTATGCCTTTCCCAACCACAATAAGCTCTACCGTGAAGTGGTCAAATATGATACACCATATGTAGTTCAACTCAAATAGCAGGACTCTCGCAACATGGATGCGATCGAGGCCAAAAAAAAAAATTCATAGAATTTGACTTTACTTCGAACAATAAGCGGCACAAGGATTCTATGCCACAAGATCATGAGGATGGGTAAGAAGTCATCCACTTATGATATTATCACAATTGAAACAATTTGACCCTTCTCGACAAGGAGTACGAGCAATATCTTTTTTTTTTCTAACAAAAGAAACATGTCCCAATCCTTGATACCATGAGACTTCCTCTTTGATGCCATAAAGCATAAGATTAGATTCACAAGGAGAGTTACCAGATGAAACATATAATAAGGCAGCACGACTAAGAGCACCGTTTGGAATCAACAAGCTTAAACAGAGTTGAGTACATTAGAAGTCTATAGTAAATAGGGAAATTACCCACTCTCAGGGGAGTTCGTCAGAATATTGAAAACCCCAGTAATATCAGAGGACCGAAAACTAGTTAGTTAGAAAATAAAGGTATTGTTACATCTATCCCGTTTTATGAATTCAGCGGGATTGGTAAAGAATATGGGTGGATCACCATTGATAAAAGAAATTGTATTTCTGGATACCAAGGACACAATTATGCTCTTCCCTCAACCCTTGAAATTGGAACTGAGAAACAAGTCAACAACTAGGGGAAGAGTAACTCAATAGCTTCACGACTAGTGGAGCCACTACAAACATCAAAATCAGTTGGATTCATAGCAACATAGAGCAGTTAACATATACACTCAAACAATATTATGCAAACCAAAGGAGGAGCGAAATGCTCATATTCCTTGCAACCAGAAGAAGGACAACCTTCAAGAATAACACGAGCAACAAGAATAAGTAGCATGATCCAGCTACATGGAGGCTCGACGGACCCTAGCTTCGATGGAGATTTAATAATGTTTAAAATTCATTGAGTAGACCAAATTCAGAAAATAACCTGTCGAAGAAGAGGGAGATTCTCGCCAAGCAAATAAGAATCTTGCCGATTCCGACCACTAGGCCAAAATGAAAGTTTCAACAAAGATAGAACGAGGGCACTACCCTACTAGAGATGATAATGAAACAAAAAGAGATCTTTACCTATATCAACATTCAGATTGAAGCGAAAACCCGAGGAAAAAGGGTCAAGAAAAGATATATGCGAAAATACGATTATGGTTCACCCCTTCATTTGATGAGAAATTCTTCGGGTATAGTCTCTTGTTAGAGTTTAGAAAGGCGTGTTGTAAATGGAAATTATATAGATACAACCCAGTTCAAGGACATGATTCTAGATCTCGATGTCATAAGAGATTGCATATAAGAAAATTTGCGGTGGGGTGGATTCACGAACTATTGGATCTCATTCAAAGAGTAGGTGCATGCAATGGTTTGTGACTCAACATTTATTAAGACCATGCCTATGAAGGTTCTTCAATATGGATGTACATATACAACAAGAGCACGTTGGTACCATACCGATATACTATAGGATTTGGTGGTGCAGGGACATCAATAGGGACAAGGGCACTCCCCTCTTAGCGATACGTTCTACCAATCCCTCCACAGCTCAATACATTCTCCTAACAAGCCCTTGGGCAGTCCCTTCGGACTCAATGGTGGGATCATTCCCTCCTCATGGCTTCAAACTCGCGGATTATGGTATCATGATTACTCGTTTTGAGAGTAAGGCTTGGAGAGAAAACTAACTCCCTAACTTGAGCTCTATCGCACGATTGGAGTATCAAAGAAGGGTGAAATTCCTAAATGTCCATGTAGCCCCCTAATTATAGATGTGGTCGACAACACACCGATAAGAAGGGCTCTACTAGACACAGCTCCGAGACATCCTAGGACACTTCAAAACCTTAGGCTCTGATACCATGCTTGTCACGCCCCAAAACCGAGGGACACGACCGGCACTCAACCGGAGGACCCCGGTCAAGCCGACCTGGAATTGCCTTTCCTAACCCACGCGTTACCCCGTGATTTCAATATACATTATTCATGTGAAATAGCCATTTAGAATTAAGCATAAAATTACAACTTGAATTCAACTCTGCTTTTTATCATTACCAACATATGATAGCAAACACTTACAAAATACATACAACGTTTACCAACGTGGATCACGATTCTAAACCGTACCATTACTTACCCAAAATACATATGTACACTACCCACATTGTGTCTACGGAGCCTCTACGAATACTAGGAACTTAACCAATACTTGCCGGTTACAAGGCCCCGGCTATACCTTACAATACACAATAAACTCAAAGAAGGTGGAATGAACCACACATGGCCCCGAGAGGAAATGGGGCTCACCAATGTAGCTGACGGAATGGAGAGGAGGCACTACTGTTGGTGGGCTGAATTACCTGCTATGGAACCACCTACAATCATCATAAGAATGTAGCGCCCCCGACAAAAAGGACGTCAGTACATTTGAATTGTACTGGTATGTATGAACAAACTTTATCCCAAGTACAATCAAGCAATACATAGATAAGAGACAGTAATAGAACTCACAAGCATTGCACAGAAAATGGAAACAACCAACATCAAGAGCCCACATTACTAGTATGTATGAACAAACTTACTCTAAGTAAACTCAACAATGCACAAGCAAGAGACAGACAGAGAGTCACACAATCACTGCACAAAGATATAGAAAGAAACACAATGGAAGTTCCACAATTCTCACTTCATCACAATCACAATCACAATTCCATCCTTGTCCCTCCTCACATCTCACCCTTATTTCTCTTGTTGTGGCGTGCAACCCGATCCCACCTGAAAATTGTTGCGGCGCGCAACCTGATCCCACCTGACAATTGTTGCGGCGCGCAACCCGATCCCACCTGACAATTGCAATCACACCCTTATCACTTCTTACACATCACCCTTATCTCCCCTGTTGCGGCGCGCAACCCGATCCCACCTGACAATTACAATCACATCCTTATCACTTCTCACATATCACCCTTATCTCCCCTGTTGCGGCGCGCAACCCGATCCCACCTGACAATTACAATCATATTCCATGGCAACAATAACAGTTCACAATTCGATCATAAGGCTTCATATCATCAAGAGTAGAATTTCATAACAACCAAACAATCATGTGTTCACAACGGACTTTATCAACCATTAGTTCAACCACATTTAATAACAACAACAATCAACATTTCAATCACAAGGATCTTCATCATCAAGAATATGAATTCATTACAACCGAACAAACACATGAAAGCAAAGGCATAATAATCTCTACCAAGTAGTGAGTCATGTGCGGTACTCCATAGCTATTTAGATTAGTCAATTCAATTCACTTTTCTTTCCCATCATTCACTACACAGCCCTCAACACTTGGATACATTCAACAATTGAGTTCATTACCATTTTCACTCATTTAGTACCACTTTCCTTCACATTGATAAGTTCAGGCATATAACAAGCATCAACATATAGTTCCATTAGATAAATCCACATTTCCTTTCCATTATTCACTTCACATCATTTAGCGCTTAGAAACATTCAACAATTGGATTCGTTATCATTTCTTTCGTTTGATAGTACATCCTTTCATACCGAGGTATTCAACAGTTAACGAGCTTTGCACATGATAGAGTAAGCACAAGGAATCACCGTTTTCACAATCTCATATAGCATGGTGGTATGGCAATCAACTAGGACAATCAGAGAATAAAATCTTACGTCTCAACACACTAGAACAATCAATTCACATATTCTCAAACAAAGTACACATACCGTATGCTCGGACACCAACAAGGGGATTCTACAAAGGTTAAAGTTAGCCATACATACCTCAAAGAGCTTTTCCTTAAGTTTATACAATTCACCAACACCTCTAGCAATAACAATCTATAAGGAGATAGCGGAAATCGATTAATAATTAGGAAGATTACCCATGGAATAACTCTCTTAGGAATTTCATCAAACACCTAACATGTAAAGTAGACTACAAGGTTAAGAAATGGCAATCTCTTCTTACTTCACCCAATTATTAACATGAACTACACAAATTAGTTCTTTAGTAACACATATTACAACTTAGTCCCACATGCATGGCCTATTTCTAACCCTCACAACATATTTCAACTCCTAACCTCTTGCATGGAATTTTTGGAAGTAGAACTTACCCGGATGGAAGACAATCTATGGTTATCTTTCTTGATTCTTGAAGGCTTGAGCAAGATTTGGATCATTATGAAGTTAGGTACCTTATTTCTCTCTCTATATGCTCTCATCTCTCTCTAGAATCAGTAGAAAATGACCCCAAACGAAGCCCCTAAACCTATTTATGAAAATGGGGTCGGGTTATAAAAAAAGAAAAAATAAGCCTACGAAACAGGGTCTGCGATCGCATAATGGATCGCATAACACATATGCGGGCTGCATAGTGAATCGCAGAATCACTGCCCAAAATTGGGCAACACTGGCCCAGTCTGCGACCTGATATGCGATCGCATATCACAAATGCGGATAGCATTTTGATTATGCGATCTTAGATTCGACACAGGATCGCATTTTTCCAGCTTTTGGTAATTTGACCATAACTTTTCGTAGGAGTGTCCAAATGATGAACGGTTTGAAGCGTTGGAAACTAGACTCGAAGACCTTTCATTTGATAGGTTATTCATCACATAATACTTAATACACAATTAGATATGATCCTTCAGAGAGAGTACTAGGGCAAACACATTTAGATTTTAGCCGATTATGAAATTTTCCCATTTGGCTTAGATTTAGGCTTACCCTTGGACCTCACATTACTTATTATATGACTCATACACTTATTAACTACATCCAATTCATTTACATCATATTTGAAGCACATAAAATATTATAATTAGTCGACCAGGCACCTCAAAATCCTATATCGCTTGGCAAAATTTTCCAGGGTCTTACACTGATTTAGTCAGCCTATCCACAATAACCCAAACTGCGTCAAATTTCCTCTGAGTCTGTGGGAGCCCAACAACGAAGTCCATAGTGATACGCTCTCACTTCCACTCAGGGATCTCTATCTTCTGAAGCAACCCACCGGGTCTCTGATACTCATACTTTACCTGTTGGAAATTTAAACAACGAGCCACATAAGCAACAATATCATTTTTCATCCTTCTCCACCAATAAGGCTGCCTCAAGTCTTGGTACATTTTGGCTGCACCTGGGTGAATAAAATACTTAGAACTTTGAGCATCCTCAAGAATCAACTCACAAAGGCCATCAACATTAGGCACACATATACGACCCTGCATGCTCAAAACACCATCATCTTTAACCGTAAACTTCTTGGCACCGTCATGACGAACTGTGTCCCTAAGAACCATCAAATGCGGGTCATGATCCTGCCGATCCCTGACTATCAAATAAGGAAGACCGAGTGATGGTACAAGATAGAACACTGCTGGGTGAAATACCCATCCTCACAAACTGATTGGCCAAAGTCTGAATGTTTAAAGCCAGCGGTCTCTCACCAACTGGAGTAAATGCAAGGCTGCCCATACTCATCGACTTCCTACTCAATGCATCGGCCACATCATTGGCCTTCCCTGGATGAAAGAAATATAGTGACATCATAATCCTTCAATAATTCTAACCATCTCCTCTGTCTCAAATTAAGATCTTTTTGCTTGAACAAGTACTGGAGACTACGATGGTCTGTGAAAACCTCACACTGCACACTATAAAGATAGTGCCTCCAAATCTTTAGCGCATGAACAATGGCTGCTAGTTCTAAGTCATGAACATGATAATATTTCTCATGGACTTTCAACTGTCGAGATGCATATGCAATCACCCTGCCATCCTGCATCAATGCTTCTCCAAGTCCAACTTAGGAAGCATCACAATAAACCGTGAAGGAACCTGAACCTGATGGTAACACCAACACCAGTGTTGAAGTCAAGGCTGTCTTGAACTTTTGAAAGCTCGCCTCACACTCATCTGGCCATTTAAATGGGGGACCTTTCTAAGTCATTTTGGTCATTGGGGCTGATATAGATGAAAACCCCTCCACAAACGAAGGTAGTAACTCGCCAAACCCAAGAATCTCTTGATTTCCGTGGCTGTAGTGGGTCTAGGCCAGTTCTTGACTGCCTCTATCTTCTTAGGATCTATTTGAATACCCTCTGCTAATAAGATATGACCCAAGAAGGCTGCTGAATCAAACCAGAACTCACATATTGAAAATTTTGCGTACAACTGATTATCCCTCAAAGTCTAGAGGGCTATACAGAGGTGTTGTTCATGCTCCTCTCGGCTGCGGGAGTATATCAGAATATCATCATTGAACACTATTACAAAAGAATCCAAATGAGGCTTGAAAACCAGATTCATCAAGTCCATAAAGGTTGCTGGAGCATTAGTCAACCCAAAGGACATCACCAGAAATTCATAGTGCCCATACCTCGCCCGAAAGGCTGTCTTAGGAACAACGTATGCGCTAATCCTCAACTTATGGTAACCAGATATCACATGATTTTTTGAAAACACACTGGCACCCTGAAGTTGATCAAATAAATCATCAATTCTCAGAAATGGATATTTATTCTTGATAGTAACTTTATTCAACTACCGGTAGTCTATACACATCCTCTTCGATCCTTCCTTTTTCTTCACAAACACAATCGGTGCACCCCTAGGCGAAACACTAGATCTAATAAAACCCTTATCAAGAAAGTCTTGCAATTGCTCTTTAAATTCTTTCAATTCTGGTGGGCCCATCCGATATGGAGGAATGATAATGGGCTGAGTGCCGAAGCCACATCAATACAAAAGTCAATATACCTATCGGGTGGCATCCCCGGCCAACGTAGACACATAAACAGGAACACTCAAGGAATCACGAGGCACAACCAAATACGAGGAAAAATATAATGTCACATAAGAATAAGTAGACCCCGAATAAAACAAAACAGAGGCATTTCTATCACAAGCTGAAATGATACCTGTAATAACAACATCGGCGGACTGCGCCTCAGGTCTAGCTGGGAATGCAGACAGTTGGGGCTGGGCTCCACCACCCTGAACTATGTCTCTGGGAGGACCTCTGATAGGCGGACCTCCACCTCTAGCAGGCTAGCCTCCACCTCTAGCGGCCTGACCTCCACCTCTAATAATCTGGCCCCTACCTCTCGCTACTTGACCCCTACCCCTGGCTGGCTTGGCAGGTGGTGCTGGAGTTGGAGCCGAAACTATAGCTTGAGAACCCCAATACTGAAGTTGATTACCTAAATACTTTGGACAAGCTCACCTAATATGCCCATATTCACCACACTCAAAGCATCACTTCTGATATAAAAACTGACCCTGACGAACCGGCTAACCTCGATAATAACTCTGCAGAGGAGGTGCTCTAATAGGAGCTGAAGGAGCAATGTAGACTGGCTGAGCACAAAGAGGTATATAAGAACCACGACCACCTGAATTACCATGTGAAGCCTGAAGTGCTAAATGGAACGGCCTGGAAGGCTGGCCTCTACTAAATAAACCCCACCTTCAGATGAGGCACCATTGAATCCACAATAATGGCGAGGTCTTTTGTATGACCCCTGACCTCCCATCCCAAGAACCGTCTCAACCCTCTAAGCCACATTAGCTGCAACCGGATGGCTGAGTTAGGCTCTCAATAAATCATTTGACCCTCTCTCTCTCTATTGGCAACAAAAGAATTGCATGCCTAGCCAAATCCACATTACGATTCTCATACTGGGTGATAATCATGCTACCCTGTTGAAGTCTCTCAAACTGACGACGCTTCCCTTCTCGATTAGTAACAGGCAAAAATTTCTCCAAAAAGAGATGCGAAAACTGATCCCAAGTCAAAGAAGGTTATCCAGCTGGTCTAATCAACAAGTAATCTCTCCACCATTTCTTGGCGCAACCAGTAATCTGAAAAGCAGCGAAATCGACCCTATTGGTCTCCAAAATGCCCATATTCCGTAGAACCTCATGACAACTATCCAGATATTCTTGAGGGTCCTCTGAAGTAGCCCACTGAAATGAACAGGAAATAAGTTAATGAACCTGTCAAACCTCCACAAAGCATCGGGGACATAGCTGCCCCTCCAACACATGGCGCTGTAGCAACTAGCTGAATTACCCCAACCGGATTAGCTACGAGGGTCTGAGCATGAGGAGTGGTTTGATCAGGAGTGTGAGTAACAGGAGTCTGAATCCCTCCTCCAACCTAAGATGCAGTGGCTGCCACGGGGAGTATGCTTGTCTGGCCACACTCTCCATAATGACTATTAACCGGACCAAAGCGTCCTAAAGCATTGGGGTGGAAATAAATCCCTCCGGGACCTGAGCAGGTTCCGCTGGAAAGGTCTGATCTAGAACCCCCTCATTAATCTCAATCTAGGGATCCTCTATTCGGGCTGCTGTCTGAGTAATGAGCTGGGTCCTTCCCCTGCCTCGGCCTCTACCCCTAGTAGGAGCTACTGCTGGAAGACTGGATTGTTGGTTAGCGGACGAGGAGGCACGTGTTCTCGCCACCTGAGAGAGAATAGAAGAGTCCACACATTATTTGGGATAACAAGAATCGCACGATAGAATAGAACTAAAAATAAAGTTTGTTCCTAACTTGATAGCCTCTGAGAGATAAGTACAGACGTCTCCGTACCGATCGCTTAGACTCAATTAAGCCTGTTAGTGAATTGCGAGGCCTAAACAACCTAGAGTTCTGATACCAACCTGTCACGACCCAAATTCCCAACCCTAGGGATCGTGATGGCGCCTAACACAACACTTGCTAGGCAAGCCAATGTTAGAACTTATTTAATTATTTTCTAATAAAGTTTACTTATACATGATAGTACAATTTAAAAATAAACTGAATCTAATACGTTCCAAGAAATAACTTCATAACAAATAATAATAACTGAATAGTTAAGCCGAAACACAAACTAAATATATAACAATAAGACTACCCGGGGTCTGGTGTCACAATTAATGAACTACTAATAATGCTACAAATAATGGGCTGAAAGAAATATGTATCTATTTTGAAATAAATAAAACAGTGTCTATAAAGTAAAGAGAAGACTCCGGGAATCTGTGGATGCCAAAAGATCTACCTCGTGTCTCCGAGTAAGTGATTAAAGCTATGAAAACTCCTAACTCTAGCCAGTACCTGGATCTGCACAAAAAGTGCAAAGTGTAGTATCAGTACAACTGACCCCATATATTGAGTAAGTGCTGAGCCTAACCTCGACGAAGTAGCGACGAGGCTACGACAGGGCATTAGCAATATAACCTTTAACAATATATTTTAAAGGAAGAATGAAATTCTAAAGTAAACAAAACAATAAACTGTAGCAACAAATAAAATAACTCAACCACTTTTTCCAGGTCTCAGTTATAACCAGTTCTCACATAAGTTTCCAAACTTTGACTTTAAAATAAAAGATAGTGCAAAATATGAAAAATAGTACAGTAAAATAGTAAGTTTTCAAATATTTGTTTTTGCAAATCAGTAAAACATAAGTGTCCTCCCTTATCGCTCCTTGTTGCGGCGTGCAACCCGCTTCCACTTGTCCACCCTTATTGCTCCTACCTATATATATCACCCTTATTGATCTTGTTGTGGCGCGCAACCCGATCCCACCTGTCCATCTTTATCACTCCTTGTTGCGGCGTGCAACCCGCTCCCACCAGACATATCATATCACTTTATTTATGAAACTTTTCACAATTTAGGTCAAAGCCTTTCACAATATTTTTGTCTCAAAAATTGTAAACAGAAAGTTGTATAACTCATAGACTTAATCAATTATCATTTCACAATGAAATCAACTGGGATATATAAAATAAATTATTGTCAACCAGCTCATCCTCTTTATGTATCACAATGAAATAAAGGGAACAACCAACACCTCCAAAATACTTGAACAATAGTTAAAAACAAGTTAACTAAACCAAGAATTCATGGAGACATCAATGAGCATAAAACAATTAAACCATGAATCAAATAATTTGGAAACGGGGGAAGGGATCATGTTCAACAAATAAATTGGTGATGCATAGATACACGTCACCTCACATATACACCACACACATGCAAATTCACATAGCATTTAAGTTGGGAATTCCTATTCCCTCAAGTAAAGATTAAACCAAATACATACCTCGAATTCACAAGCAAATCACTGCTCTAGCACAACCTTTCCTTTTGAATTTGCCTCTAATCCGCTCGAATCAAATAAAAATTGGATCAATATCATCAACTGTTGCTTAAAGGAATTAACTTTAATTAAAAACTATGGTTTTCCCATGTTTTCTTATCAAAGTACAAAAATCAACCTCGGGCTCGCTTGGTCTAAACTCGAGGTTCGGACCAAAATCCGTTTACCCAATTTTCCCCGAGCCCGGGTATACAATTGGTTTTGTGATCCGACCTCAATTCGAGGTCTAAATCTCCAAATTTTGAAGTTCCTAAGTTCTACCCAAAACCCCAATTTTTACCGTGAAAACTCTAGATTTTTGGTTGAAATCTTGTTAAAAGTTGTTAAGGAATGAAAGGAATTAGTTAGAGATCACTTACAAATGATTTGGAGAAGTTTGGGTCTTTGTAAAATCGCCTATGGAGGTGTAGGGTTTTGAGAGAATTGAAAAAGAAGTGAAAACCTCGTCTAAAATCTGATTTAACTAGAAAATCACGGACCACAGGAACAGAATCAACAGAAGGAGTCTCACAACTAGAATCCCTCACAAAAGCAAGATAAGACTCACATCCTTTCTCAACCATACGCTGATCCTTCAAATAAGAAATCACTCTGCTAGGCACATGCTCTATAGACCATCTCCAGTCAACTCTCGGAACTCCGGGCATAGCTAGGGTCACGATCTTAGCGTGACAATCAAAAATAGCATGACATGGGGATAACCAATCCATGCCTAGTTTCACATCAAAATCAACCATACTGAGTAACATCAAGTCCACTCGGGTCTCCAGAACCCCAATAGATATAACACACGACCGGTAAACACGATCCACAATAATAGTATCGCCTAACGGAGTCGACACATGAATAGACGTAACTAAGGACTCACGGGGCATATTCAGAAAGTGAGCAAAATATGACAAAACATAAGAGTATGTGGAACCAGGTTCAAATAAATCTAAAGCATCACTATGACAAACTGAGATAGTACCTGTAATCCCCGCATCAGAGGCCATAGTATCAGGCGTAGCCGGGAGAGCACAAATACGTGGCTGACCTCCACCTGCTCGACCTCCCCCTCTAGGGCGGCCTCTAGTTGCCTGACCACCACCCCTAGCTGCCTGGGTAGGTGGTGAAGTGAGTGGGGCTGAAGTCGAGGGCTGAACCCTCTGTTGAGATGAACTACCAGGACGACGAGGACACTGCCTCCACCCATGTCCAAACTGTCCACACTAAAAACAACTACCTAGAGCTGGAGATGGGAACTAAAGAGAACCCCTACCACCATGATAACCGCCGAATGAACCATGCATAGAGGAACCATGATATGATGATGCTTTGAAGGAGCTTTGAGCTGGAAGGGCACTAAACGATAAACATCCCTGATGAGAACTGCGGGGACCCTGCCCCGAAGATGCACCACTGTAAGCTGTGTGAGCTGGTTGAGGAGGTCTAAATGGACGACCTATGATGTGCTTAAACTGCCCTCTGGAAGGGGCACCACTGAAGCTACCTGATCCCCAAGGCCTCTTGGCCTCCCTCTCCTCACGCTCCTGCCTGCGAACCGACTCAATATCTCGAGCAATGTCAACAACCTGCTCGAATGTAGCTCCAGACACTCTCTCCATGGTCATCAAAATCTGAAGCTAATACGTGAGACCATCGACAAACCTCCTGATCCTCTCCCTATCAGTAAAGAGTAACTCAGAAGCATGTCGAGCCAACTTAGAAAACCACATCTAGTACTGAGTAACTGACAACTCTCCCTGGTGCAGCTGCTCAAACTACCTGCGCTGCTCCTCTCTGTGGGACTGAGGAACATACTTCTCCAAAATGATCGTGGAGAATTGCTGCCAGGTGAGAGGTGTTGAACCAACCGCCTACGCCTCTCAAATGCCTCCCACCAAGTGAAAGCAGCACCATCAAAGTGAAATGTAGCAAACGAGACCCCACTGGTCTCCAAAATACCAGCAGTACGGAGTATCCTCTAGCACTTCTCCAGAAAACCTTGGACATCCTCACCATCTGTGCCTCTGAAATTCGAAAGCTAAAATGTACTGAACCTCTCCAGCCTACGCTGCTCATCCTCGGGCATAGCTAGGACTTCCCCCGGTGCCTGAATACCCTGTACAACCTGCTCAAATGTTCGGGCAGTTTGAGTCTGAGTACCTCCCCCGGCCTGAGATGTAGCGGCAGTAGTAGACATAGAAACTGCCGGAGCAAAACTGGTACACACCGTCAAGATCTGAGCCAGGGTCTCCTGAAGACCCGGTATAACAATAGGCACTGCTGGTGCCTGAGCCTGTCCCTCTGGAGGACCCTCAGCGGCAACCTGCTCCTGAATAGTAGGGGGGGTCTACTGGTACTGTCCCGGATGCTACACGGGCTGGTCCCCTAACTCCACCATGGCCTCGACCCCTTGTGGGTATGGCTGGTGTGTGTTCACCCTGATTAGTAGCGCGTCTCCTCACCATCTGTGAGAGAATGAAACAACAGTAGTTTAGATCTCAAGAACCAATAGAATGGCCAGACAGAGTTCCATGACCGTTCAATCTTATGTAACCTAGAGCTCTGATACCAACTTGTCACGGCCCCAAATCCTAACTGGTCGTGATGGCACCTATCGTGGAACTAGGCTATCCACTATCACATAACTACACATTTATTTTAATAAGGTTTCTCAAATCATTAATAATATTCCATAGCAAGTATAAAATTTTTCTCTAAGTCTTTAACAAAACATAATAAAATCCACACTCTAAACTCTTCCCCAGAACTGGAGTCAACTGATCACAAGCATCTAAGAATTATACTAATACTTCTAATGTCATAAACAATTTGTCATTACAAAATACTAATACTAATGAAGGAAGGAAAATGGAGAATCAACAAACGATGGACAACTACCTCGAAATTCCAAAGCTGATGCCAAACGGACGCAAGTGACTACTGCTCAGAACCAGTACCTAGATCTGCACACAGGGGTGCAGGGAGTAATGATGAGTACGCAAACTCAGTAGTAATAAAAATAAATCAAGTCTGAAGACATGAAACACACACAACACAAAACATCAATCCACAAAACAGTAAAATACCGAGTCTCAATAAAGTATACATTTAGTACATATGTGTGAAAACCAATTTCCATAAAATACTTTGAACAAGTATATTTTCAAATGTTTCTTAGTAAAATTCCCAAAAATATCAGTATGAAAAATGAAGTGAATCATAATCAAAAGCTCAGGAAAAATATCAATATAAACTGCCCCTCGGGGCAAATCATCACTCATAATCAGTCACTCAGCACCTCACCATCACTCAGTAACAGTCACTCAGCACCTCACAGTCACTCAACATATCACAGTCACTTATACCTCCTAATCACTCATCACTCTAAACTCGGCACTCGCACTCAGTAGGTACCTGCACTCACTGGGGGTGTGAACAGACTCCGGAGGGGCTCCTACATCCCAAGCGCTATAAACAAGACAAATCATGGCATCAATCACTCTCCGGAACTCGGCCTCTCTCATATCATAACATCCTCACAATATTGACCCTCGGCCTCACTTAGTCAGACACTCTCAGAATGCTACTCGAGCCATGAATAAACGGGGTTCTCGACCCAAAATAGTATTTCATTTCAAGAAATAGTATTATGTCAAATACGAGAGTCAACAATTTCACAAGAAAGACTAAGTGTAAAATCATAGTTTCAAAGTGAGGAATATTAGTAAAATAGCCCCCAAGGGGTTTGTAACAACTCGGTCGGTCGTTTTGAGAGTTAGCGCCCTGATTGACTAATAATTGCTTCTCCCATGTCTATTTATGTTAATGGAACTTGTCGGAGTGTTGAGTGGTGAAATTTGGAGTTATTTAGGACACATAGTCCTTTAATGTGAATTTTGGCTTTATAAATCGGACCGTAGCTAGTGCTATATGAAGACGGATTCAGAATGAAATTCTGTCAACTCCGTTAGCTCCGTTGAGTGATTCCAGGGTTAGGAGTGTATTCAGAATGTGTTTTCGAGGTCAGTTGTAAATTTAGGCTTGAATTGGCGAAAGTTAGAATTACGGCGATTTCGGCCGATAGGTGAGATTTTGATATCGGACTCAGAATTGGATTCCGAAAAGAGAAAGCAGGTTCGGAATGTCATTTATGACCTGTGTGCAAAATTTGAGGTCATTCAGACGAGTTTCGACGTGTTTTGGCGTCGAATGTGAATTCTTGAAAATTCCTAAGTTCTTAGGCTTGAATCTATGCATAATTAATGATTTTGATGTTATGGGATGTATTTTTAAGGCCGACCAAGTTTTAATGAGGTATTCGGGTCAGTTGGTAGGTTTGGTTGAGATCCCGAGGGCCTCAGGGTTGTTTCGGATGCTCAACGGGTGAAATTGGAGCCTTATGTGCTGCTGAACCAGACCTGTTTCTGGTGTCTCGCACCTGCGATGGTTTTTCCGCATTTGAGGACATGCAGGTGCGGCCGGCCTGGTCACAGGTGCGGTTGTGAGTGGGGTGGCCAGTGGTCGCAGGAGCGACCTGGGTTCCGCAGGTGCGGCACCGCATGTGCCGTTAAAGGGACCGCAGGTGCGAGATTCCTGTGTTGTTTATTCCAAAATCCGAGGGTTTGAAATTCATAAGTCTAAAATCATTTGAGAGCTCGGGAATTGGCGATTTTCAGTGGGTTTTGAAGAGAAAGATCATAGGTGACATTTTCTAATCCTAATTCATTGTTTGCCCGTTAACCCACATCGTTTTCCTTAATCTAATTAACAAAAATGGGTGAAAAACCATGGAAACTTGATGAAACACCCCCAACCAAAAATCTGAGAATTTAGGGAGTTTTTGACATCGGATTTCGATGATTCTTGTTCGAGTGAGTTCGTGAGTGAACGGGCGTCCGGAAAAAATATATCTCTACCCGATTCCGAGACGTGGGCCCGAGGGGCATTTTGGTTAAAATTTCTAATTTCGGTATTAGCTTCGAATTAATTAGTTATTGTGATTTCTTGAAATGATATTTACCTTATGCAATCGAATTGAATAGATTTGGGCCACCCGGAGTTGGATACTCGTGGCAAGAGCGTGATTATTGGTTGATTAGCACAGTCGAGGTAAGTGGCTTGCCTAATTATGTGTTGGGGAATTTCCCTTAGGCATTTATAACTAATTTTTGATATAAAAACCCCGTGTACGTGAGGTGACGAGTACGTGCACGGGATATTTTCACTAATTCCATTGTTTCCTTCTATGACCTACTTCATCTTCCATTCCTATTATTCTTGTTATCGGTTTACTGAGTAGTGACTTAAGATTTTATCAAGTCAAACAATTTTACCAGGTTTTCCACTCGTCGCTATTATTTGAAACTGGTTTAAGTACTTTACTCTATATTTTCCAACTATTTTTCCTAAACTTTTGAACTACACTATATCCGAAATACGTCTCGCATTACATATTTACATTGGGACTGCGGGCTATGACCTGAGACTTTCCCTCGCATTGCATTGCATATTTACATTGGGACTGCGGGCTATAACCTGTGACTTTCCCTCGCATTGCATTGCATATTTACATTGGGACTTCGGGCTATGACCTGAGACTTTCCCTTGCATTGCATTGCATATTTACATTGGGACTGCGGGCTATAACCTGTGACTTTCCATCGCATTGCATTGCATATTTACATTGGGACTGCGAGCTATGACCTGAGACTTTCCCTTGCATTTTATTGCATATTGACATTGGGACTGCGGGTTATGACCTTAGACTTCCCCTCGCATTGCATTGCATACTTACATTGGGACTGCGGGCTGAGACCTGAGACTTTCCCCTGTATTGCGTTGCACAACTATTAGAGTCTCGCGGATCGGTGCGGAGACGTCCTGATACAAGGTTAGTCATGCCCCAACCCTGGGGGACGCGACCGGCGCTTAACTGAGTGAACCCAGTCAAGCAAGCTTGATTAGCTTTTCCTACCCGACTCATTTGCTTCCCGAGATTATGGCACAACATTGTTTACTGAGTTAGCTGGAGACAAATCAAAAACATACATACATGATATTAACCCATTCTTTCTTATGTACCGATACCAACATTTGGGTCTTCCAAAAACATACATACTAATTACAATATTTAAGAGATGGGATTGCAGTTACGAGGTAACCCAACAACTACCCAAAACATACATGACCCACATGAGTGTCTACGGAGCCTCTAAAGTGAAGGAAATGAGACATAGTTCTGCCGACAACAAGGCCCCGACTATTCCTTGAAAGAGAACAACATATACAAAAGAGAGCAACATATATTTACACGCGGCCCCGTGAGGAAATGGGGCTCACTAGAACTGCTGTAAGGAGGGGAGAGGGCACCACTACCGACGGTCAGCGCTGCCAGCTACAGAGCCACCTACATCCATAAGAAGATGTAGCGCCCCCAGCAAAAGGGACGTTAGTACCATTTAATAGTACTAGTATATATGAACAATCTCTACTCTAGATAGAATAAACATCAAACATGTAATAATACAATTAGAGACTTCATATAACAATTCACAGAGATAGAGGAAAGCACAAATAAGAGTCACCATGTTTTCTTGTCCCGTTTTACCATCTATTGGTTAATAATCCTTTAAATCCAAGTGCCATTATTTTAATATACCACTGTGTCATTATCACACGGAGTCCGGTCTCTGCCCGACCGGCTAAGCCATCCTAAGTGAGACATCCCAGCATCATAATTTCATAGTTACCACCGTGTCGTTATCACACAGAGTCCGGTCTATGCCCGACCAACTAAGCCATCTTAGTTGAAAGAGTGAGACATTATCAATATCACATTTCAGTGCGATTACCACCATGTGTACGTCATGGAGTCCGATCTCGGCCCAATCGGCTAAGCCATCTCACTCTAGGACATAACCATATCATTTTAAATCTTTTAGTTCACAATTCTTCTCATTATTTATTTTACAGTTCTTGACACTTGGGCCTATCCACCCTTTTCAGTTACATTCCTCTCTTCAACCATATCATATACTCATCGTTCATATCAACTAAAGCCATCACATATGAGGGTTCTACACATAGTAAAAGAAAAAGCATGATGATCACAATTCACATTTTCAAATAGCATAGTGACATGGTAGTGGCTTAGAACAACAGGGAAACAAGAGTCTCTCAACTTAACACATAGAACCCATTTACTCGTTAGAGAATCAAACAAGGGAATTTATACCGTATATTTGAGCACCAATGAGTTTAGTCTATGAAGATTAGAGTTAGCCATACATACCTCAGTTGGGTTTTTCCTTAATGTCTACCACAACTTGGCCCGACCCTTTAGCAACTTCAATCTAATCCGAAATTTAGCAAAATTGAAATAAATATTAGGAAATTGATCATGGTTCTAGTTCCTTTGAGCATTATATCAAACATTGTGGGTTCATTAAGGTTGCATGATCCCTTTGAGTGGAAGATTACCCTAAACTTGTTTCTCTTCTAAGATTAGGATTACTTGATTACATGCATGCAAGGTCTCTATCCCCATTCCCATGAACTATCCTATCCATGGCCCATATTAGAAAAAATCTGGAAATCAAAGTTGGTGTGTTGGGAATTTACCTTTTAAAGTGCAAGAATTTGTACCCTAGTTGATTAATCCCGAGCCTTGAATGGTGATTGAAGAATAATTTGATGAAGAAGGAACCTTCTCCAAAGAACTCTCTCTTAACTTACTCTAATGTATCAGCAAAATGGCTAAAATTAATGGGGGGATATGTGTTATATTAGGCTGGGGTCGGGTTTTAAAAATTAGAAAATTGGTGCCCAGACTTAGGTTTGCGGTCAAAAATGCGATCGCATTTTGGTTATGCAGTCTGCAAACCTGCCACATAACTGGACTTAACTGGGCGAAAAAAGAAAAGCAAACTGCTCAGGAATGTGGCAATTATGCGGTCCGCATACCTGTTATGCGATCGCATAGTGCGCCGCATACCTGTTATGCAGTCGTATAGTGCGCCGTGTAACTCCCTTTGAAAAACTCAAACGCAAATATGCGACGAACTATGCAGTCCGCATACCCAAAATGCGGTCGCATTTTGGGTCGCATAGTTGCCCTCGGAATGGACATCAAATTGTCCAACTATACGGCCATTATGCGGTCTCCATACCTGATATGCGACCGTATAGTGAACCACAGATCTGCATCCCTTCACAAAAAATTTCTTATAAGTCCACAGGGTACTTTTCAATCCTAAAGGTCCGAACCGCGGCTCACAAGCTCGCCGAGAAGAATTTCTACAGATATAATGACATAGGGATCTAATCAGGCATCGCGTTGGTTAACGATTTTACGGGTCTTTACAGTCCGATCCCATAACAGTCTCTTAATATTAGGATCTCGGCCTCACTCAGTCATCACTCTCCAGTCTCGCTCACATGGGCTCACAGATGCATGAACTAGCCTGAATCAATGATAAATGTGCAAAATTAACAGTTACCGAGACATGATATGATATGCTATGACAGCACTGAGTATGTAACATTAATAAAACACATGAGAAGACAATAATAAATGACCACTCGGGTCTAAAAAATATCGGCGTGAAGCCTTAACATAGTACTTAGCATGATTTCTAGCATGATCACATTAACCACATTAAGAGAAGTGCAGATATCAATCCGTAATAGCTACTAAACGGTTCCGTGGGATGAGCTAGGCCACAAATCACGTGGTGCACGCCCGCACGCCCATCACATGGCATGCCGTCACCTTAATTATAATCATATAGCATACAGTTCGGGGTTTCAAACCCTCATAACCAAGTTTGGAAGCATTACTTACCTCAAACTCGCTAAAATCCTAGTCCACAATGCTTTTGCCTCTAGACTCGGCCTTTGATTGCTCCAAATCTAACCAAAATTAGATTTATATCATCAATATATGCTAAGGAACAAAGCACACTCGAAAAGTATCAAAATTAACCAAAATTCCTGAAATCGGTCAAACCCGACCACCAGGCCAACGTCTAGGAATTAGATTAAAATTACAAAACTCGAATCCTTATCCACTCACGAGTCTACCTATTTCAAATCCATCAAAATCCGACCTCGAATGCCCATTCAAATCCCCAAAAGAATTCCCAAAATTTTCTTCCATTTGCCCCCCAATTTCCACCTCAAATCACAAATTAAATGACGGAATTAAGGGCATAATCATGGAGTTTAACCAAAACCAAATGAGAAATATTACCCCCATCAATTCTCTTAACAATCCTTCAAAAATTTCCTAATCTCGTGGTCTCTAGCTCAAAATATGAAAAATGGGTTCAAACCCTCGATTTGAGATTTAACATTGCCTGCCCAGATATTTACCCTTCGCGAACGCGGCCACACGCACGCGTTCGCATAAAATAAACCAACTGCTCTCCCTCTTTACTCTACAAGATGTAACTCCCCTCATGAGAACGCGATGCCTAGCCAACCTCAACCTTCGCGAATGCGTACCTCCAAACGCGAATGCATTGACACAATCCCTAAGGTCCCCAGTTGCAAACTCCTCTTCGCGAACGCAGGCCCCAGAGCGCGAACGCGTTGAAAACTTCACCCAAACCTCCGCGTCGGTGTACTCCTCTTCGCGAACAAGTCTCTCCACCCGCGAACGTGATGAACAAAATTCCTCTGCAACTACACCAGAAAATCTGCCAAGTTTTAAGCCAAGAAATGGTCCGTTAACACCCCTGAAACTCACCGAGGCCCCCGGGACCTCAACCTAACATGCCAACACATCCCATAACCTTATTTAAACTTAGTCGAGCCTTCAAACCTCTCAAAATAGCACCAAAACACCAAATAAACCTCGGATTCAAGCCTAAGAACTTAGAAACTTCCAAATTCGCCAATGATGCTGAAACCACAAAAAACACGTACGTTTGACCTGAAAAGTTTCACACACATCTCAAGTGACATTGCGAACATGTTCCAACTTGTGAAATTCCATTGCGACCCCGATAGCTAATTTTCCACTGTCGACCGGAAATTGCCAAAAACTAAATTTTGCTAATTCATGCTTAATTCTACTCCGAACCTCAAAATAACATTCTGAACAAACTCCTAGGTTCCAAATCACCTAACGAAGCTTTCCGAGCTATAAAATACACATTACGAGGTTGTTTACCTATAAGTCAACTTCCAGTTGACTTTTCTAATTATAAATCCAACTTAAGAGACGAAATGTCTCATTTCTCTCCACAATTACTCCAAACCCTAGCCAAACGTTCCAACACAACATAAAAGAGCCGAACAACACATAATAAAGCAGAAATAGGGGTAACAGGGCTAAGCTCTCGGGAAGACCGATTGGGTCGTTACATTCTCCCCCACTTAAACATACGTTCGTCCTCGAACGTGCCTAGATTTGTTTTAAAAAAACCACCAAAATTTCCGTGTAACCTACTATGAACATACCCGGGGGTGATTCCACATCACCCTACCCCATATAGGTCCAATAGCACAACACAATTGAAATTTCAAAATCCAACCTTACCCATAAACCTTAGAACAAAATTTTCACTTCTGAAATAATTTACAAGATCAAAATTCAACAACTATAAGTTGAATAAATATGAACACGCTGTATCAAGCTATATCCGTAACCCAAGATGTAATCACATAATATACCGCATGACTCAAACACTCATAGCGATAACTCCTAATCACAATAGCTGCTCAAACAACCCAATACCAGTACATAACCTCTTATCATGAAATGCCTCGCTCTAACACTTTCATATACTGTCGATGATGAAAGAAGCACGTAGAAACTAGCAACCATTCGTCCGATCAGCCAGTCATGGAGCTTCCCTTTTCTCCGACAAGAATTATAGCAGATCTCTTAGCCAACTTCCGATATCATCCTTCCAACCATGATGTAGTCAACTCTGGTAGTATTTATTCTAGGCCCAATGACCTCTTCTCATCTAACACGACGACTCTGATGACATGACGCATCAATACAATCCAAAGCCATAACATGTGCAACTCGTGCACTCAATAGCAACATCCTACGAAATCAAATCATAGAAAAGATTCACTCGAGAGCAATATCTTTCCATTAACAATTACCATCACAACACCATGCTAAGAGCATGGTACACATCGTAAAATCAAAACACACGAATATGACACCAATGATCATACCTCCACGTAACTCTGCCATAATGTGTGATCCCATCCAAACGCTGGTCCACATGAAATACTTCAAGCCACCTTGCTCAAAATCATTAACCATGCGCAATTTTACATCAAGTCCAAGTGCATTGTCATAACCACGGCGGAATCGGACGATACCATGCCACACGAATCAGAAAGAACATAACCAATACGTCTCAATCCCGCAATACCCAATTTCTTATCTCACTCAAATCCCGCTATAAAGCCCAAATAAATCTGCACCATATGTGCATATAACCAACAATCACCACTCCTCGCAACACCGAAGGGTAACTCATAGTTCATTGCACAATATGAATAAACTCAATGACGATCGAATGGTACATCTGTCAACAATAGCAATTCGGAGTCAACAATTCCAACCAGATGCAGAACACACACCCATATTGGGCCTACCAATAACCCTAAATCAACTATGGTCACCCACAACAGATAGATAACTCTCAGAAGGTTCACAATGACTGAATCATGGCATTTACTAACATCTGACTAGCTTTGCTCGCATCCTCACAGTCCACAACGAAAAAATAATTTGCTTATGAGAACTTTCAGTCTCGAAGTCCATGAAGCGCACAAATTACCATATCTGATCCCAACTCCACGAGGGATACCTAATCCCTAATACTGAATCATGGCATTTACTAACACTCTCTTGTTGAATATCAGTAGTCGATCCAACAAGAGAGTGTCGCAATACCAATGGATCACCAGTAACTCCACGCATTGCCCTTTCTGAAATGTATACCCCCATCGAAACACCCAATAGTGATATTATCTACTTAGTCATCTGAAACTGCCAATGTTGCCTAAGGGTTTTTTGGCCTTCCTTCCAGAACTGAACCGTAACCTCACATATGCAAATCTCAACTCTACACAACATACCGCATACGCCATGCCATCTTATGATAAATATGATAAATTCATGATCCCTTCCAAGCAACAAGCAACTACGTACCCAACTAGCCAAGAAATTTTCATTTGATCCCAGTTAGAAGCAAAATCACTATACATCACCTGCACCTCACGCCAGTAGAAAATATACATCTCTAACCGTGGTAGAAACCATCAGGAACTATCCGAATCCCCTTTGTACAACACCAAACCGTCAGGACGGAGTCCTTCTAACGCAACCAAGCTACGCATGTCACCAAAACCCAAGTGCATTGCTAAGAAACACCTGTAAAAACTAATTGCCTCATAAACACCCAAAGAACTAATCATATCCCTTACCATGTCGATCCAACCTACTACAAAGCTGTCCTATTTATCCAAGTTCCTTCTGGCTTACCTTTGAATTGATACTTCTTCTTGCCATAATACCGCAATTCTCAACCTAGACTCACCATAAGATACCCAAGCATAATACCGTACACTCTAAGGCGTGTAAGCCGCTGAATACTCTCTCAAATATTCCCAAAAGTACCACATTCATAATACTTACCCTGAAGAGACTTCCTGCGAATCTAAAACCATTACCTTCACTTTCTTGATACTGATATATAGAATCCATGATAGTGTAGAAATGCCACAAGTTTTGACACCCTCAAACGTGAATCTCAGTTCTAGCCAAATGCACACCTTGAAGGTTCCCAGTTGTTACGTATAACCTTGAATCCATCAGAACCATTCTTGAGAGTCATCCACTCTACACAAATCTCAATTAAACTGATCAAACAGATCAAACGACCTGACCCCATTTGCACACCAACATACTAGGAAGTAACCCACACTTCGAAGCAACCAAGCAAATTCCTACTCCTTACACACTACACCATTTACAGTTACAACTCAATCATTCAATAAAACCATCTACCCATAAAGTACATTACCAGCTGTATCCAAAACTTTCTATTACTCCAGTCTTATCAGACTCCGCCTCTGCAGGTCATAACTAATTCACCAGTATACCTCGAACTAAACCCAATACCTCGCATAATCATGCAACCAACTTATCATTAACAACCTCCCCTGCTTTGCTCAAGGCCATAGATCAAAACATTCAATAACTCATAATGCCCATAGGCTAACACCGTCACCATATCACAGTGAGATTCAACTAAATCCTTTATAAGCTCATATATAACTCAAACCATTTAACACCTCAAATCATCTTCAATCTTGCATTCATCATTGCAATAGTCGTGCCAACTTCCACAAGCGATCTAAACTCAATTTACAACATATAATATTTACTGGTAAAGGAGTACTTGCTATAAAACCACATAAGGATCACATAACCTCAGGACACCCCGCGGGAGAAAACCCCGCCTACTTAGCCTCAAAATGTTATCATCTCTATACCCTTCCAAAAATTATAGCTATCACGCAATCATTATACCCTCCTACATTAAAACACAACAAATGCCTATCCACGTGGTATAAGAACCTGAAGTTGATGGCAGAACTAACACTGGAGTTGTGGTCAAAGAAATCTTGAGCTTTTGGAAGCTCTCTCCACACTCGTCTGACCACCTGAATACCCTCACTGGACACCACGTTCCCCAAGAATGCTACTAAATTGAGCCAAAAATTCACCCTTAGAGAACTTTGCATAAAGATTCTCCTCCATCAATCTCTATAATACCCTCCTCAAATGTTGAGTATTCTCCTCCTGGCTGCGTGAGTACGCTAGGATGCTATCAATGAATACAACTAGGGCATTGGTCAGCCCAAAAGACATCACCAGGAACTCATAACACAATAGAAAGATCTGTTTCACTCCACAACTAAACAACATGAGAGGTCTTCCAATACACTCACAACTCGAAGCCATATGCCAACTCGAGATAGAAATAAAATACTCAATAGGTCTTTCCACACTTCCAGCCAATCCTTTTGTCATAATAACCACACTCGCCACATAGTCATCTAGTCACAAACCCCATCAATAAGGAAACAAACGGACGTATAAGTCCCAAATGCACGGCTCACACAATCAAAATCTCAGCACTCAAGCCACAGAACAAACCGGGCCTCAAGTCCCCAAGACTGGCTCATTATCAGCATGCTAAAATCATATCGCGCAACTCACCATGGAACTCGCAAGACGTCGATGCACAGCTGATACCGATCTCTCACGTGCGCATTCGAATACATAAAAGGAATTCAAAGAGTTACGCTTTTTGCTAAATAAACAGATTCACATGACAAGAATTCAAGAATGTGAGATTTTTCCTAAGGGTTCTGCAGCCTCTCGAAGATAAGTACAGACATCTCCGTACCGATCCGCAAGACTCTACAAAACCTGCTCATGACAGGTGAGACCTGTATAACCTAGAGCTCTGAAACCAACTTGTCACGACCCCAAAATACCCAGTCGTGATGGCACCTATCGTGAAATCATGTAAGCCACACATTTCATTTAATTTAAGATTTATTTCAGAAATTCTCTACATTTACAGCAAAAGTCTCATTTATGAAATCATTTATAAGTTTAACATCATTAAAACATAAGTAAAACCAATCCCAGAACTAGTGTCACCGAGTCATGAGCTACCATAAATAAAATGTCGAAATACAAAGCTGACAGAATACTGTCTAAAATAATAAAATGCGATAGAAAGGTAAAGAAGGAGAAACAAGGCTACGGTCGCTAGCTACTACCTTGAATATTCCAAAAGAAACTTTGACAGCAAATCAACAACCTGGTGTAGGGGGTAACGTGAGTACACCAACTCAGAAGTAACGAACCCAAACTGTATGAAATGCACATAGTGCTCACAATCTCTCACATATGAATCCACTCAGAATTGTATATGGCTCTCAAGGCCCAGGTAAGATCCATCCCCGAATATACATAAACACTAGTGATCGGAGTCACTCAGTACTGAAGAAGGCCAATCCAGCCCCACGGAGAAGATCCATCTCCGGAATACAAACCGGAGAGTCTTGTACATTTCATCTATAAAATTCTAAGGATAGGCCTCTAGGTTGGTGCCTGTGAACTATGGAGGGGCTAACCACAGAAACTGGTTGACCCTTGAACCTAAAGAATCCCCTAGCTCACTCGAGGGTGCAGGGGCAATATTTGATCTCAAGGCATGAGAGGCCACCAACTGTGTCAACACCTGAATAGCTCCCCTAATGTCCCTATCAAAAATGGGGACCTGAAGGTGGGGCTGGAGGAGGATCAGGAATATCAGCGGGAGGGATCGTAGCACCCTCCGCTGGAGAAGGAACTGGAATAGTCTGTCCAGGAACGGAAGAGTCAGGCTGATTCTTGGTCGAGGAATCATTCTCACCCGCACAAATCATATAAGGAATATATGGCCACACTTGGAGTGGCATTCGCCTCTAGGCCGAGTCGAACTCTCTTCTTGGGTGTCATTTACTTAAAATTGGAACATCGCACGAGTTAGAGATAGACAACCTCACCTTTCACCACATCACACGATATAGAATAGTAATAAATGGGTACTTTCCTAAATGTCCATGCAGCCCCCTAATTATAGATGTGGTCGACAATACACCGATAAGAAGGGCTCTACTAGACACGGCTCCGAGACATCCTAGGACACTTTTAAAACCTTAGGCTCTGATACCATGTTTTTCACGCCCCAAAACCGAGGGACGAGACCGGCACCTAACCGGATGATCCCAGTCAAGCAGACCTGGTTTGCCTTTCCTACCCAACGCGTTGCCCCGTATCTATAATATACATTGTTCCATATGAATTAGCCAATTTATGTTCAAAGTACGATTTGCAACATAAGTTCATTTCCTCTTTTAACTTTCAACATTTGATAATCCAAAAACATATATAATACATACAACTTTTCCAATACGGACCACGATTTTGACCAAACACAACTACAACCCAAAATACATATATACAACCCACACAGTGTCTACGGAGCCTCTAAGAGTACTAGGAGATTTACATAAATCTGTCGGCAACAAGGCCCTGACTATACCTTTTACAACATAAGCAAAAGAGAGTGATATAGTCCACACACGGCCCCGAGAGGAAATGGGGCTCACCAGAACTGCTGAAGAAATGAAGAGGAGGCACCACTAACGGCGGACGGAGCTACCTTCTATAGAACCACGTACATCCATATAAATGATGTAGCGCCCCCGAAAAAAAGGACGTTAGTACCATTGAATAGTACTAGTATATATATACAAACTTCACTCTATGTAAAATCAAGCAATGCACATATAGAGATACAGAGAATCACAAATGAGATTTTCACAGATTCTTATTTCAACACAATCATATTCCACCTTTATTCCTTCTCAACAATCCACCCTTATTTATTCCTGTTGCGGCGCGCAACCCGATCCCACCAGACAATCACAATTAAGCCTTATTACATTCTGTTGCGGCGTAACTCGATCCCACCGTAGAATCACATTTCAGCCTTATTACATTATTTATTCATGTTGCGGCGCGCAACCCGATCCCACTAGACAATCACAATTAAGCCTTATTACATTCTGTTGCGGCGTAACCCGATCCAACCGTACAATCACATTTCAGCCTTATTACATTCTGTTGCGGTGCGCAACCCGATCCCACCGTACAATCACATTTCAGCCTTATTACATTCTGTTGCAGCGCGCAACCTGATCCCACCGTACAATCACATTTCATAGCAACAATAACAACCCACAATTCAATCACAAGGATTTTCATCAACAAGAATATATATTCATTACAACAAACAATCCGTATGAAATCAAAGCCACAATAATCCTTGCCAAACAACGAGCCATATACGATATTCCATAGTCATTTAGTTCAATTAAATCAATCCACAAATCCTTTTCATCACTTGCTACACAACCCTTAACACTTAGATACATTCACACATTTGGGTTCGTTATCGTTCTTTCATACCAACATATTCAAGCATTTAACGAACCTTGCACATGATAGAGTAATCACAAAGAAATCACCTTTCACAATGTCATATAGCATGGTGGAATAGCAATCAACTAGGGAAATTAGATAATAGAATTTTACGTCTCTACACATTAGAACAACCAATTCAAATATGCATAAGCCAGGAATTCATACCGAATGCTCAGACATCAACAAGGCGACTCTACAAAGATTAAAGTTAGCCATACATACATCGAGTCAAAATTCCCTTTAATTTCTATCACAATTCACCGAACCGTCTAGCGTCGTCAATCTAGTTCACAATGCGACAAATTTACCTTAGAGTTAGGAATCTTGAATTCTTTTGGACATTTTATCAAACACTATGTGATCCCTTATATTAACTAAAACTTTTTTATTGACAGATTACCCTAACTTGCTTTCCTTTACTAGGTTATGGAAGATCATTCACATGCATGCAAGGTCTCAACTTTCATTCTCAAGAACCAACCTGTGTGTATTTTATTCTTAACAAAAATCTGAGAGTTTGGGTAAATAGGGTGAATACTTACCTCTTATGATGAAGAAGACGACGACTACTCGATAAACTTCAAGTCCTGAGTAGAGATGGAGGACCAATTTGGGGAAGAAGTGGACTTATCTCTCTAGAACCCACTCTCAGTTCTCTCTATTTTTGTTCAGATACCCGTTAAAATGAAAGGGGTAGGGTGTTTTATTAAACTAGGGGTCGGGTATTAAAATCAGAAATTAGAAGCCCCGAAGAAGGAAATGCGATCAGGAATTCCTTCTATGTTGTCTGCATTCCCGTCGCATAAATGACCCTCAGCTGAGCCAAAAAGGAAAACAGGCTGCCCAGGTATGCGACCACTATGCGGTTTGCATACCTGTTATTCGATCGCATATTTCGTCGCATAACCTCCTCCGCAAAAATGAAGGTGAAAGTATGCGATAACTATGCGGCCTGCATTCTCAAAATGCGATCGCATCTTGGGCCGCAAGCTGTCCTCAAATTGGACAACAGGCTGTCCAGGTATGCGACCACTATGAGCTCTGCACACCTGATCTGCGATCGCATAGTGGACCGCAGATCCGCGCATTTCTGGGAAATTATATCTTTTAAGTCTCGGGGTACTTTTTACTTCATAAAGGTCCGTTTTAAGAATTTCTACAGTTATAACAACATGGAAAACTACCCGGGCATCATTTCTAGACATAATGGGTCTTTACAACTTTACCTCTCAAATTGATCCAAGAAGTTTCTGCACCTCATCTTGAATTACCTTATTTTTGAATGCTCCTTGCTTTCATTTCTTTTGCTTTACAGATAGGTGTAATGGATATTCATTAAGCTTATGAATCATTACTTCTGGAAGTATACCTGTCATGTCTGGATACGACCAAGCAAAATGATCAGCATTAGCACGTAAGAATTCAATTAACTTACCTTTCATCTCCAAGCTCGGGTTTGTTCCACTATAAACTTTTCTATCAGGCGAGTGGACAAACAATATAACAGTTTCGAGCTCCTCCGTGGTTGTTTTGATATTTTCGTTATCCTCTAGCTCTTGGATCACATCAGGCCTTGTATCTATATCAACTTCATTTTATGGACTTTCAATTGAGGTAGAAGATACATCCTCCTCAGCTAAATTATGTAAATGCTATTTCTCATCTTCGTCTTTGAGTGTTCCACTCGCTATTGCAATTGTGTTGATTTCTCGCGCCGCCTGTTGAACTCCTCTAATTTGACGAATCCCCCTTTGTAATGATAATGTAATTACCTGATGCAATGTTTATGGCAATGCATCCATGTCATAAATCCATGGATTTCCTAATATTATTATTATAGGCCATGTATGCATCCACCACTTCGAATTTGGTATATTTGACAACACCCTTTGCGAAGGTTGCCAACATAATTTCTCCTTTTGTTACGACACTTGAATTATCGAACCCAGACAATGATCAAGCCTTGGGTATGATATGATAAGTCACTTGTATCTCATTCATTACTTTCAGCAATATATTCACAGAGCTACCCGGGTCAATAAAAACATATTTGACATTAGTATCATGAACAAGTAAATATATTACCAATGCATTGTATGAGGGATGATAACGCCATCTGCATCTTCATCGTCAAACATTATGTTGTCTCCTTCAAAAACTTGATGAACCTGCTTCCCATGGGTAATTGAGATCTTGGTTGTCCTTTTTGCTGCTGTGTACGTTATTCCGTAGACCACCTGTCACGACCCAAACTGGAGGATCATGACTAGCACCCAGTCCATACTCGCCGAGAACCAACATATATTTTATCTAACCTTCTTATTATCTTTAAGGGCTGACGAGATCAATATAAGTGGTAGATATGGATATGAAAACCTAACAATGAAATATAATGGAATAAACATGCATAACATGGGATAACAAGACTTCCAAGAAACTATATGTAAGTTAGGAGCTACCACGCATCCATGAAAGACCATACAACAAAAATCGTCCGATAAGGCATACCAAACTATACAAAGCCGACACCTGTCTATGAGCCTCTAAAGGAGCATATGTAATGCAACATAGCCGGAACAAAGCCCCGACACACCCATAATATCTATAACAAAAATGCATACCAAGACCACGGCAAGTCCGGATATGGGATCTCGCCTATAACCGTTGAAATGGAAAGCCTACTGTTGTGGGGGAGATTCGTCTACCTGTCTATCAGGACGTGCATCACAACATGTAGCGTCCAAAAATAAAAAGGAAGTAGTACAAATAAAGTACTGAGTATGTAAGGCAGGAAAGCATACGTAAGAACAGTATTGTAAACGGGGATAGAAAATATATAACTTGTAAAATCTGGGTACCTCTAAGGGCTATTGACATGAAATGCGTGATACATACATATATACATAAACCTTTAAAACATCCGCCTCTTTGGGCATCATCATCATCATATCGTACCCGGCCGTAATAGGCTCGGTAAAACATACCCAGCCACGTGGAGCTCGGTAAAACCAACTGATCAGTGGTTGCACAATAGGTGCCATACCCGTCCGACTATATAGCGGCTCGGTAGAGTAAAATAGATACACACACACGCACACACACACACACACACACACACACACACACACACATATATATATATATATATATATATATATATATAATGCATGTAGGACTCATTGGAATCATATTCTAAACCGTTCGGAGTGACGTAAGGTCGATATTCTCTGTACACGTCATTAGGATTAACTCTCTATCAAGAATCTTATAAGAATCAGGAAGTACAAACAACATTTATAACATAATAATAAGAGTAGCAACCTCAACATCAATTGTTCCATAAGAAGGGAAACAATGTAAGTACTGCTAGCTTCTAAGAGTAGAGTATCTTTGGAAGCTCGTTCATTGCATTATGTACAATTGAAGTCGTGCAGAAGAAAGAAAGGGGTAGCCTCACATACCTTGTATATACTTCCCCAACCACAAGCTATGCAAATTTCACAACTCCTTAATCTGCAATAAGAGAAACAACACTATCTTTATCCTTTAAGTATCATAACTATTATGTATCGACCACAAACTATTTTATGATGAAACGGACAACACCTCCTCTATATATATGAATTCACACAAGTCAAAACAATCACCAAACAGCCCAAACAACATCAATAATAATCATATTGAGCCTCCCAAAATAGTCCACGCATAACCTAATCACTTCATACATAAGACGACCACCGTAGTCGTGTCAAACAACCCGGAAATGTTACAACGAACAACCAGCCCACAACCCTACATATATATATGGTGTTTCTCCACCCCCTTCCTCATCCAAAACTCCACAAAACAGTAGTTAGACACGCAGCCCAACAACAATACAAAACAATCCACAAAATAGTTTGCTACATGTCAAATAACTCGAACTCACGACTTCCGATCACCTTCCCGTGAGTTCTAACTATTAGGAAATGCATTTATCAACCTTCCTAGATATTTAAACACTTAAATACATATATTAGACATTTATTAACTATGAAGTACCTTCTAAACCTCTAACTACAAAGAAAAAGGAGAGGCGGTATAATGACACTTACGTAGTGCCCGAGATGATAATCTTCTTTGAAACCCTATAAGAGGGCTTTAGGATATTTTTATGGGTGTTCTCTGGTCGTGGTATGCTGAAAATTGAAGATAAAGCCAACCTAAGACTTATATATATCAACTTTGGAAAAGTCAAAGAGGTGCTAGCTTGGCACCCTTGGATTGGTCAAATGAAACATTGTTTTGGGTCGAGAACCCGGTTTGTTTATGGCCTAAGGACAAATTGAGAGTTTCTGACTGAGTGACGCTTCAGGCCTATATTGTGAGGAGGCTTCTAGGCCTTTTGAGAGAGGTGAGGAGGCTTCTAGGACTTATGATAGAGGTGAGGAGGCTTCCATGCCTTATGAGTGGTGTGAGGAGGCTTCCAGGCCTTATGAGAGAGGTGAGAAGGCTTCTGGGCCTTATGAGAGAGGTGAGAAGGCTTCCAGGCCTTATGAGAGAGGTGGGAAGGCTTCCAGGCCTTATGTTATTATTGCGCTTGGGCTGTAGGAGCCCCTCCGGAGTCTGTAACACACCCCCAGTAAGCGTCGATACCGATTGAGTGATGATGATTGCCCGCGGGGCTGATACTGAGTGATGATTGATACTGAGTGATGATTTATACTGAGTGATTGAGGGAATGCCTGGGGGAATCTGTTCCGAGAAATGATTTTGGCCTGAGGGGCTGTTTCATGATGATTTTACTATGTTTTAGAACTATGATTTACTTCGTTTTCAAACTGAGTTTTACTAAGGATTTCACTGGGATATATTGAATTATATCTTTTTATCCCGATGTCGTATGAATGAACGGTTAAGAGCATTTGAAACTACATTCAAAGACTTCAATTTGGTATATAATATGTACCAGTAAGACCTCATATAACATTTGAAATGAGGGGCCTGACAGGAACAACTATATGTTTAAGGGCACATATGTAGTTTAGTTGAAGGGCCTGACAGGAACAACTATATGTTTAAGTGATTATCATCCACAACTTTGCCAACTTTTATTCCACAACTTACTTGGCACATATGTAGTTTAGTTGAAGGGCCTGACAGGAACAACTATATGTTTAAGTGTCCAAGTGACCAAAAAAAAAAAACCAAATTCAAGGGTCAAGTTATGTATTACGCAATAATTAGTTGATGAAGTCAAGAATACTTATGGAAAAAGGCTTACAAACATAAGTAAGACAATTATTATTTATGAAAAGTAAAAATCTTTGGAATTTGAAGAGCCATTAACAAATTAAGCATATGCTAATTTTGATGACCCAAAGGGTCCTCTTACGTTTTAGAACTCAATTCTGCGCTCTTTAGCCTTAAAAATCTCATTTTTGCCCTCCTCGACTTGTGTGCACAATCCGGCTGCGTTTCTGGAAAGCTTTTATGTTAAAAGTTGATTTTAGTTGACTTCGGTCAACGTTTTAAGTAAACAGACCCAGGACCGTGTTTTGACTGTCCTGGTGGATCCGTAGTGAAAATGGGACCTGGGCGTATACCTGTAATTGAATTTCGAGGTCCCTAACTCGAGATATGAATTTTTGTTAAAAATTGAAAGACTGAAATTTTAATGGTTTTAAGAAATTGGTCAATGTTTGATCTTGTTGGTATCGGGTCTGAAATTTTGTTATGGAGCCCGGTACAGGTCTGTTATGATATTTATAACTTATCTGTGAAATTTGGTGAGAATTGAAAGTGATTTGACGTGATTTGGACGTCCGCTTGTGAAAATAGGAATTTAAAAGTATTCTTGGGAATTTCATGGGATTTGGTGCTAAATTCGTAGTTCTAAGTGTTATTTTGGCGATTTGATCGCACGAGAAAGTTAGTATGATGTTTTTAAACTTGTGTGCATGTTTGGTTTGGAGCCCCGAGGGCTCGGGTGAGTTTCGGATAGGCTACGGAGTGATTTGAGACTTAGGAAAATAGCTGGTGTGCTTCAGGTCTGCAAGTCTCGCAATTGCGAGGTCTGAATCGCAAATGCGAGGTCTAAATCGCAAATGCGAGCCTCGCATTTGCGAAGAAGCATCGCATTGGCGAACATAGGCTGGGACTGGGAACCCTCGCATTTGCGAGGTTACTGTCGCTTTTGCGCTAGTCTAAGGTTCGCAGTTATGAGCAAATGTTTCGCAAATGCGACAGGTTTGCATTTGCGATATCTTTCTCGCATTTGCGAGCTTCACAAATGCGACATCTGCATATGGTAAAACTTGACTTAGACGGGATTTTGCTCATTTTTCAAAACTTTCAAAACAAGAAAAACCTCTAGACGATTTTTGAAAGACCGCTTCTTCCCCAAATCATAGGTAAGTGATTATTAACTCGTTTCATTCAATCTTTCACTTCATTTTACAAGATTTCAACCTAAATATAGGAATTTCATGGTAGAATTGGGTGTTTGGGTAGAATTAGGGATTTTTGGAAAATTAAAAATTATACCTCAATTTGGGGTCGGATTTCAAAACTGGTTACATATTCGGGCTTCGGGTGAATGGGTTAATTGGTTTAGGTCCAAACGTCGAGATTTGACCAAGCGGGACCGGGGTCGATTTTTGAATTTTTGGAAAAAGTTTGGGAAACCTAAATTTATGTATTGAAATTAATTTCCTTAGAAATATTTGATGTTATTAAGTTAATTATGGCTAGATATGAGTGGTTCAGAGGTGGAAACTAGAGGAAAAGCGGTAATTGAGCGGTGAGTGTCCTGTGGATCGACGTAAGTGTTGTGTCTAACCTTGACTTGAGGGAATTAGGAACCCTCTAAAGATGTGATTATGTGAAATCCATATGAGCGGCATATATGCGAGGTGACGAGTTCTTATACATCGTCAAATTATCTGTTTTCCTTGATTTAGTGTTTTCCTTTAATTGTTTTATTCCCTGTCTTAATTATTATATGCCGTAATTGCTCCCATGCTTAACTGTGACGTGTTAATCAACCTCTTCTCCTGGTACTTGTGTTAGTACTTCCCATAGGTCCCCTAATCCATGCTATTTGATTTATTTGACTTGTTTGCACCTTCTAAATGGTAAATTTCCGGATTGGTCTCGATACGTAGTATTATTTGAGTTGATTTGATATTGGTCAAGGTTTTCTTTGCTTGGTGCAGTTAGGTATCTATTTATCGTAAAAGCATTGTGATTTAGACTGTAAATGACTGTGTAAATTGAGTGTTTGGTACTAATATGGTCGGATTAGGCTGCACGCCGCAATAGGAGCGATAAAGGAGGATTGATAAGGAGGAATAAGGGTGAATATTTTTATACGGTTGGATCGGGTTGCACGCTGCAACATGAGAAATAAGGGTGGATTGTTATGGTGAAATAAGTGTGCATTATCCTATTGATATTGATATATATATATATATATATATATATATGTTTACTAGACCAGCCGGGTCGCCAGCTCTTACTTGGGACAAGTTCTCTCATCTCTTCTTAGAGAAGTTTTTGCCTATCACCTTTAAAGAGGAGCGTCGCCGTTAGTTCGAGCGTCTTCAGCAGGGCAACAAGACTATTACTCAGTATGAGTACCGTTTTTTGGATCTGGCCCGTCATGCTATTCTTCTACTTCCTACCGAGATACAGAGGGTGAGGAGGTTTATTGAGGGACTTGCTCAGCCTATTAGATTGCAGATGGCTAAGAAGACTAGGAGTAAGATTTCTTTCCAGGATTCGGCCAATGTCCCCAAACGAGTCGAGTTTGTTCTTTGACATGGAGTTCAGGGGTCAGATAAGAGACCTAGTCATTCCGGTGGGTTCAGCGGTGGCTCATCTGGAGGCAGGGGTACTTTTGCTAGAGGTCATCCTCCTTGGCCATCCATTCAGCGCTTCAGGAATCCTGCAATGAGTCAGGGAGTCGTGGTTACTATGTACTTTCTTCCGGGAAGCCAGCCTATAGTGCACCACCAGCTCGTATGAGAGAACCTCCTCTTCAGAGTTATTATCGTGGTCAGCCAACTCGTCCGGGTCAGTCTCAATTTCCACAGCCACAGTATCAGGATGGATGTTTCGATTGTGGTGATTATGGGCATATTCAGAGGACCTGTCCGAGATTATTGGGTGTTCAGCCAAAACATCAGGGTTATCGTGCCATGGTTCTGGCACCAGTTGCTGCACCGCCTGCTCAGCCAGCCAGAGGTAGGGGTTAAAGAGCCAGAGGTAGGGGCCATATTTTTAGAGGTGGAGGTCAGGCCATTAGAGTTAGAAGCCCCCCAGGTAGAGGTTGTCACATGGATCTCATTCAGAGTGGTGGGGCCTAACCCCAATGTTATGCTTTTCCATCTAGGCCTGAGGCTGAGTCATCTGATGCAGTCATTATAGGTACGGTTTTAGTTTGCAGTAGAGATGCTTCAGCTGAATTTGATCCGGGGTCTACTTACTCCTATGCGTCATCTTATTTTGCTTCATATTTTGTTGTGCCTCGTGATTCTTTGAGTTCCCCTATATATCTGTCCACACCGGCGGGGGATGCTATTGTTTTAGATCTTGTATATAGTTCGTGTGTGGTCACTATTGGGAGTCGTGAGACCAATGTATACCTTCTGCTCTTAGATATGGTAGATTTTGATGTTATATTAAGTATGGATTGGATGTCACCTTATCATGCTATTTTAGATTGTCACGCCAAGACAGTGATATTAGCCTTTCCGGTGTTTCCTCGATTAGAGTGGAAAGGGACTCATAGCCATTTTACCAGCATGGTTATTTCTTATATGAAGGCTCGGCGTAGGTCGGGAAGGGGTGTTTGGCCTATTTGGCTTATGTTCGTGATTCTAGTGCGAAGGTTCCTTTTATGGATTCTGTGGCTGTTGTTCGTGAGTTTTCAGAGGTATTTCTTGCAGACCTGCCGGGGATGCCACCCAACAATTTTGATATTTGTATTGATTTGCCTCCGAGCACTCAGCCCATTTCCATTCTGCCATACCGATGGCCCCACCAAAGTTGAAAGAATTGAAGGAACAATTGCAGGATTTGCTCGATAAGGGCTTCATTAGACCTAGTATCTCTCCCTAGGGTGCACCAGTTTGTTTGAGAAGAAGAAGGATGGGTCTATGAGGATGTGTATAGATTATCAACAGTTGAACAAAGTCACCATCAAGAACAAGTATCTGTTGCCGAGGATTGATGATCTATTGGACCAGCCTCATTGTGCCAAGGTGTTTTCGAAGATTTATTTGGGATCTCGCTACCATCAGTTGAGGATTAGGGCATCTGATGTCCCTAAGACAGCTTTTCGGACGCGGTATGGGCACTATGAGTTTCTAGTGATGTACTTTGACTTGACCAATGCCCCAACAATATTTATGGACTTGATGAACCGAAAGTTCAAGCCTTATTTGGATTTTTTTATTGTGTTTATTGATGATATCTTGATATACTCCCGCAGTCAGGAGGAGCATGAGCAGCACCTTAGGATAGTGCTCCAGACTTTGGGGGACAGTCAGTTGTATGCTAAAATTTTGAAGTGCGAGTTTTGGTTGGATTCAGTCGCTTTCTTGGGCCGTTTTGTATCAGTAGAGGGAATTCAGGTAGATCCTAAGAAGATTAAGGCAATCAAGAACTGGCCTAGACCCACTTCAGCCACGGAGATCAAGAGATTCTTAGGTTTGGCGGGTTATTACCGTCGATTTGTGGAGGGGTTTTCATCTATAGCATCCTCGTTGAACAAGTTGCCCTAGAAGGGTGCCCCGTTCATATGGTCAGAGGAGTGTGAGGCGAGCTTTCAGATTCTCAAGAAAGCTTTGACTACAACGTCGGTGTTGGTGTTACCATTAGGTTCATGATCTCACACAGTATATTGTGATGCCTCACGTTTTAGGCTTAGAGTAGTATTGATGCAAGAGGGCAGGGTGATTGCATATGCGTCTCGGCAGTTGAAGGTTCATGAGAAGAATTACCCTATCCATGTTTTAGAGTTGGCGGCCATTGTTAGTTCTTATTTTGTTGCCTCTTCGATCGTCTCAGACTCCCTAAAAATAAGAGTACTTGGTGACCTATATGGTCAGGCGGCGGATGCCAAGGGAACTCATAGAAATAGTAAGTGTGCACCATACCTACTCCCTCAGTAAAGAATAACGAAGCAACGCTATCGGTTGAGGCCTCACCGGGCTTTCATAAATCAATCTCTCAACAATCAATGTTTCTTATGAATAGTAGTGGTCCCCAATCTTTCCATGGTATAACCATTCTAATAACGAGCATAGTTGAGATATGAATCCCTATTTGAATGATTCCCTATCAATATCTTTACTCATACTGAAACTTACAAAGTCATCTTTTTGAAGATCGAAGAAATTCCCCGGCTTAGATAAAATAACCCATGAGTACAAGTGTGGGAAAGCATGACTGAAAGTTTAGATACTGAACTTACTTGGATTTATTATTAAGTATTGTGAACCCCTATGAAAGCTTTGCCTAATCTTTAGTACCGCTTAGAGATTGAATCTTTAGAACCATGTATGCGTTGGAGATTTGGAGGCACAATCGTTATGGCGTGTCGTGTGAGGTTTTCACTGATCATCGCAACCTTCAGTATTTGTTCAAGCAAAAGGATCTCAATTTGAGGCAGAGGAGGTTGTTGGAGTTATTGAAAGACAATGATATCACCATTTTTTATCATCCGAGAAAGGCCAATGTGGTGGACGACACATTGAGTATGAAGGCAGTGAGTATGGGCAGCCTTGTGTTCATTACAGTCGGTGAGAGACCGCTAGCTTAAGATGTTCAGACTTTGGACAGCCAGTTTCTGAGGCTAGATATTTCAGAGCCTTGTCGTGTTCTATCTTGCACAGTCGCTCAATCTTCCTTGTTTGAGTGTATCATAGATCGGCAATATGATGACCCTCATCTGTTGGTCCTTAGGGACACAGTGCGTTATGGTGGTTCCAACCAGGTTATAGTTTGAGATCATGGAGTTATGAGGATACAGGTTCGCGTGTGTGTGCCTAATATTGACGGGCTTTGTGAGTTGATTCTTGAGGAGGCACATAGTTCTCAGTATTCTATTCACTAGGGCGCCGCCAAGATGTACCAGGACTTGCGGCAACATTATTGGTGGAGAAGGATGAAGAAGTATATAGTTGCTTATGTAGCTCGGTGCCTGAACTGTCAGCAGGTTAAGTATGAGCATAGAGACCCGATGGTTTGCTTCAGCAGATGGAGATTCCTGAGTGGAAGTATGACCCGTCCCATGTGCAGTGGAGAGTTCAACCTGTTAAGGCAGCTACTTGGGAGTCCGAGCTGGACATGCAAAGTATATATCCCCACCTATTCACCAGTTCAGATACTTTTCTATGTCCGTTCGAGGACGAAGGATTGTTTTAGAGATGGAGATTGTGATGACCCAAAAGGTAATCTTAGTTTTAGAACTCAATTCTGCGCTCTTTAGCCTTACAAATCTCATTTTTACCCTCCTCAATTTGCGTGCGCAGTCCAGGTGTGTTTCCAGAAAGCTTTTATGTTGAAAAATTGATAAAATAATAATTTTTGGCTTTAAATGTTGATTTTAGTTGGTTTGGGTCAACATTTTGAATAAACGGGCCGAGACCCATATTTTGACGGTATTGGTGGGTCCGTAGTGAAATATAAGACCTGGGCGTATGCCCGTAATCGGATTCTGAGGTCTCTAGCTCGAGATATGAATTTTTGTTAAAAATTGAAAGACTGAAATTTTAATGGTTTTAAGAAATTGGTCAATGTTTGATCTTGTTGGTATCGGGTCCGTATTTTGGTTCAGGAGCTCGGTACAAGTTTGTTATGATATTTATACCTGATCTGTGAAATTTGGTGAGAAACGGAAGTGATTTGACGTGATTTGGACGTCCAGTTGTGAAAATAAGAATTTCAAAATGTTCTTGGGAATTTTATGTGATTTGGTGTTAAATTCGTAGTTCTAGATGTTATTTTGGCGATTTGATCGCACGAGCAAGTTCGTATGATGTTTTTAGACTTGTGTGCATGTTTGGTTTGGAGCCCTGAGGGCTCGGGTGAGTTTAGGATAGGCTACAGAGTGATTTGAGACTTAGGAAAATAGCTGGTGCGCTTGAAGTCTGCAGGTCTCGCAGTTGCGAGGTCTGGCTCGCAAATGCGAGCCTCTTATTTGCGAAAAAGCATCACATTTGCAAGCATGGGCTAGGACTGGGACAGACCCTCACATTTGCGAGGTTACTCTGGCTTTTGCGGTAGTCTAAGGTTCTGCAGGAATGCGACAAGTTCGCATTTCCGATATCTTTCTCGTGTTTGCGAGATTGGCAATTGCGAAGCTCAGGTCGCAAATGCGACATCTGTAACTGGTAAAACTTAACTTAGACGGGATTTTTCTCATTTTTCAAAACATTCAAAACAAGGAAACCCTCTAGGCGATTTTCCAAAGACCACTTCTTCCCCAAATCACAGGTAAGTGATTCTTAACTCATTTCTTTCAATCTTTCACTTCATTTTCCAAGAGTTTAACCTAAAACATAGGAATTTCATGGTAGAAATTGGGGTTTTTGGTAGAATTAGGGATTTTTGGGAAATTGGGAATTAGAGCTCAATTTGGGGTCGAATTTCGAAACTAGTTACATATTTGGGCTCGGGGGTGAATGGGTGAATGCGTTTTGGTCCGAACCTCGAGTTTTGACCATAATGGTCCGGGGTCGATTTTTGACTCTTTGGGGGAAAGTTTGGGAAACCTAAATTTATGTATTGAAATTTATTTCCTTAGCAATATTTGATGTTATTAAGTTAATCATGGCAAAATACGAGTGGTTCGGAGAGTGAGTGGCATGTGGATCGAGTTAAGTGTTGTGTCTAACCTTGACTTGAGGGAATTAGTAACCCTCTAAATATGTTATTATGTGAAATCCATGTGAGCGGCGTATATGCGAGGTGACGAGTGCTTATACGTCGCCAAATTATCCATTTTCCTTGATGTACTGTTTTCATTTTAATTGTTTCATTCCCTGTCTTATATGTTATATGCCTTGAATGCTTCCATGCTTAACTGCGACGTGTTAATCAACATCTTCTCCTGTTAGCTATGTTAGTTCTTCCCAAAGGTTCCCTCACCCCTACTATTTGCTTAATTTGACTTATTTGCACCTTCTAAATTGTAAATTGATTGATTGGTCTCGCTATGTAGTATTATTTTACTTGATTTGATATTTGTCAAGGTTTCCTTTGCTTGGTGCAGTTTGGTATTTACTTATCGTAAAGGCCTTGTGATTTAGACTGTAAATTGATTGTGTAAATTGAGTGTTTGGTACTGATATGGTGGGATCGGGCTGCACGCCGCAGTGATACGGTCAAATTACACCTTAATAATGAGTGTATAGGGTTCGATGTCAAATATAATAACCCAACTATGTTGGGGTCGAATCCCACAGAGAATAGGTGTGAAAAGATTACTTGAGTAGTGTGAAAGTTGACTTAACCGTAATTCTATTCTGTTAAAGAAAAAGTAAAATGTCATTTGTTAATGTTTGCAACCACCAACAATAAATGAGGAATGAGAAATGAACAAATATCTACCAACTATTATATGTGTATATATATATATATATATATATATATATATATATATATATATTCAATGATAAACACCCATTAATACTACACTCATTTAAGGTCCACAACCTTAGTATTTAAAACTAGCCACTCATACTAAAATACAAAACTAGAACAATATTTAAAGTCATAATGCTTACAAAAGTGTAAGAATCTTTCTTCTAAATCTTCCACAAGGATGAATATTCAATGCCTTCAATTATAGTCTCTTTTTCAGAAAGGATGACCCACAAAAATCCTAATAAATCTATTTATAGTGGGCTAAAAGTCGAAGTCAAAACTGGACAAAAATAACCTTGTAGAGAAGTTATGCGATCATATACTGGTCGCAGATCACGTATGCGGTCCGCATAACTTCAAATCCATCGCATAATCCCAAATCTTTGAACCCAATTTTTGGCCGCATGTCAGTTATGCGGTCCGCATAACCATTATGCGACCGCATATTCCTCCGCAAAAGTGCCTCTTCAGCTTCCTTGATCTCAGTTATGCGGTCACTATGCGGTCCGCATAAGTGTTATGCGACGGTGTAGTGGACCGCATTTTCACCTCTTCAATTTCCTAGAAATTTGCTTCATTGTGCTTTGATTATGCGGTTCGCATATGATTTATGCGACCGCATAATTGCCTCATTTCTGCTCTTTTGATACTTTTTGACTTCTTTTCTGTGTTTTTGGGTCCTCATGCCTCATATACTGCAAAACATCAAAACTTCATAAGAATTGACTCAAAATTCATAGAAAAATGAACTAAAGTCAATGTAATTGATATCAAATGTGCCGAAACTCTACGGCACATCAACACCCCCAACTTAAAATTTTGCTTGTCCTCAAGCAACTAGAACAAAAATTATTCTATCCTAAACTCTTACCGATGTCATGAAACAGTAGCGACCGTATGTGGTTTTGACTGTCAGTTACGAGCATGTAACTTTATTTATTTACCCTACCTGGAAGACCATTATCACTTAACAAAGCGGCTAATCAGCTTGTGAACTTTGAGCCTAGACCAAACTGACAAAATGTTACTCTCAGCTAAGTGCACTTGCAGTCTACTTCAAGAACCTAACTTCTGTTAAACCTTGCAGTTCATGTGCGCTCACAACAAAGAAAATCCCCAACTCACACATATTTACAGGGGATGCAATCAAACACTCTTTCACTCAGAACGAAAGCTACATGCTACAAGTATCCGTCCATATGCTTACCCTTATTTTAACTTGTTGCTATCTCAAGAATGATTGGTTGTAGATCACCTAGGACATTTCACAGGTTGTAATGTTGGCTTCAGGACGAGTTGGAAGAATATCTAGGAATGTAGTGTCTATACCGTCCTTGAACTCTATATATACTTTGTTTCTTTACTACATAGAATTTATTTACCTCGAGTTATCGAGATTGAACCACCTCAAAGTGTTTCTTCTATTTATATGACTCCATTTTTCTTTTATTTTTTATTATTTTTTATAAAGGTATTTCTTTTCGGAGATTGAATTTCTTTATATATATATACAAATTTGAGGAAACATATTTTTTTTCTACACACAGTGTCAACCTTTCCAATTTCCACTTTCTACCGGCACCCCCAACTTAGGCTTTTAGCATCATTCTTACTCAATCAAGGAGGGCTAGGTTCAAAAAAAGGAATTATTTCAAAATGGGATAAAGGTTTGTAATGTGGTAACCAAAGAAAAGGCTAAAGGCTCAATGGGGGTAACTATGGTAATTTATGTATCGGGGAGGTCAATTGTTTTGTGAAATTTGCTAGCAGTCACAAAGATAGCGTATGAGCATCTGAGCATCCAATCATTAGCCTGAGATTTACACAAATAAACCAACCCGAAAAGTTCTAGACATCACAAGTTAAGCATGCACATTATTTACATAAATCTTCACTCACTCACGACGCATGAACTGTTCGACTCAACATAGTTTCAGCCCTCAAGTGAATGCAAGGCAACTCACAACTTTTATCATATGCTATATAAGATTTTGAGTGAACATAAAGTCAAAGAGCAAGCCTCAAGTTCACAAAAATGACTAACCTAAAAAATAATATTTTTTTATATATACCAACGAAGGAAGGGTACAATATATTCACAAAAAATCCTTACATGCTTGAAACTAGACAATTACGCCAAACAAGTCAAAACGTTTCATGCTACTGCCATGGTTATACTATTACACCCTTGGAAAAGAACCCGACGAAGAAAAACCAAAGGGAATTCATTACTAGCTACCAGTCTATACTATTAAAAAGAATTATGCATAATTTTTCATACAACTATTTACACAAAATATCTACCCACCCCCAACTTAAGAGAATGAATTGTCCCCAATGCATAAAAATATAAAAGCAAAGTTTAGGGGCTTCGTGGGGCGCACTACGCGCTCGAAGGGTCTGAAGCATGCTGGGCAACTGTGGTATCAACTCCTGGCTCTGTGGCACTAGCAAGAAGAGCCTAAGACTGTGTGGTAGTGGTCTCTAAGGCTGGAGCAGGAAGCTCCACCTGTAGTGAGGCTGAAATAGGAGTCTGGGAGCTGCTAGACTCTCCAAGTGGTGCCTATGGGGTCGCTGGATGTGCCTTGGAGACCATGTCAGCAAGTGACCGTGCAATTGCTCTCTGCACGTCCACCTCCTCTGCAACTTGAGCCTCTTTAGGAGCATCCTCTGTAGAAGCAGCCACCTTCTTACCCTTATAATCTCTATGTCCCTCAATCTCTTCCAACAAGGTGTCCTCATCTGTCTCCTCATCATCAGTCGCTCCATCATCAGATTCTCCTTCCGACTCTCCAAAATCCTCCTCTGAAGGGGTGTCAATGTGGACTTTGGTAGATGGAGTCTTTGAAGTCTCGTCACCTTGTGCCTCCGAGGCTATCATTAGGTTTGAGAAGTCCATATCTAAGCCCGGAACGGAGGTGTCAGCACCCTGCTCACCCCCCTCCGGAAGGAGGGAAGTCAAATCAAATTTTAAGTGTTGCAGCTTGTGCATCTTCGCTCTCAGCTCACTAACATCCTTCCTGAGCTATGGGGTATCTCCCACCTTGCCTCGCTCGACCTTTTCAAGTCTCACTTCAAAGTGCTTAAGGAGATCATCAAATGATATTTGTTGTTGCTGAAGCGCATTCACAGAAGCTTGGATGGGTGCCAAGTCTTGCCTGATGAGATTGGGGAGCTCCTTTGTCAGCCGGTCCACCTTGGTTGTGGCATAGTGGTCTACTAGACCCATCTTTGAGATAGTTGGCAGGGGAATAAGTGGTTGTGCACTGCTTGGGGAAGAATGTCTTAGGAAGCAGGTGGAGCATTAGCATCAACAGGAGTGTCAGGCAGTGTTGAGAGAGCAAAAGCAGGTGCTGGTGAGTCTGATGACTTAGTGAGTGAGGTCTCAAGCCGGATATATGTGTCCTTGTCCACTGTATCACTTATCTGAGTGATATCAATATAGTGGAGAGCCTTCTCAAATCAATCAGGCTTCGGGATAGGGGGAACGTTTACAACTTTGCAAAGAGTTATGATCAAACATGGGAAAGGAATAGAGGTTTGCTTTTGATTCGCCTTGATTCCAAGCTTCTAGAAGCTAATGTGTCCCACATCAATATTGATTCCCGGCATGATACATGAAATGATGAGGTCCTTTTCAATGCTGATGTTTGTTTCATTCCTACTAGTCATCATACGGGAGCAACCAAAGCTGAACCAATATCGGGCCTCCTAGGTTAAATCCCATTTGTAAATATTGTGGCGTGGGTAAATCCAGGAGGGGGTCCCCTTTTCTATAAAGGATGCGATCCAAGATTGGTCGTTATCTTTGTTGGTCACTTTTTCATCATATTTCGATGTGCCTGATAACCTGTCCTTAAAAAAGAGGTCATTGATGGTGCCCGCGTCACAGAGAATCTGAACCCCTCGAACAACAACGGAATCCAAAAATATCCTATTCCTCCTTTGCTCAGCATTTATTGAGGAAGCATGGAAGAATTGGAAGCATAGAACTCCCGCACAATTGTTTCATATAGTCATCTAGGGCATCAGTGAAAAAATAGCCATTTTCTCTTCTGAAAGTTCTCAATTATGTGCGGGTAGTTCTCTTTCAGACCATTCATGCTCAACTTCTTCGCATTAAGAATGTTCCTCTTCTTTATCCCCTTTTTTTTATAGGTTCCTTGAGCTTGGGACCCGGAACCTCAAATCTTCCCCTCTCTTCTGACTTGCCTCAGCTTGTAGATCAGGTGATGGCAAGATGTCAATTTTTTCCCCCTCCTCTTCATACTGGGAGGAGTGCTAAGCAGTGGTGCGGGTGGTTTCCGGTCGTGGACGTTTATCATGTTGTGTTTGTTGGCTTAAATAGGCTCTTTTCTTTCCACGAGCGGGTGGTGATCGCGTTGTAATAGCTTTCCTTGGTGCCATTTCTGATATAAAATAGTGTGTGAATGGTAGGCATAATATGAAAACCATGTAGATTAAAAATAGCAGAGTTAAACAAGTTATGCGATGGGTTCTGTGGTCACAGAACCACTATGCGGACTGCAAACTAATTGCATTATTGCAGACACCGCACTGAAGAATTTATGTGATCACAAAAAACCATCGTATAACAGGTTTTGCGACGACAGAGAGATCACATGCTTGATCCCAAAAAACCAATTCACCTGATCGTGTTTGCGGTAGCTATGCGGTGCGCAAAACACTTATGCAGTCGCATATACCCTCACATTTTCTCGTTTAGACTAGTCCATCTAGGGTTTCTTTTAGCGATCACTTTGCGGATGGCAAACCAATTGTTCGGGACGCAAAAGTCATCTTCCTCAATGTTCAAGCCTCTCCCCTTAACAATTTCTCTCACTCTAGAGCAACGATTCACCACAAATCTCCCTCACAGGATCCTACCGCACACGTTTGGGAAAAAACATGAGCTAAGAAGCTCAAGTACTGGATAACTAAGCAATGATTCCACAAGAGAAAAATAAAAAAGGAAAATAAAAAGAAAGCACATACCAGATATCGGCACATGACGAAGATGAGATCGGAGTTACGAGCACAATGAATTACTTAGTGCCGATCCTTGTTGTATGAGCTTTGTACGTGATTAAAATCTTTTACGTTTTCTTTTGTTTTTCTTGTTTTTGATTTTTTTTTGATTTTGTGATAAAAGTTAAGTGTTTGCGTGCGAGTGGGGTTGACAGTATGCGAAAAGTAGGGAGTTATACCTGGTGTTTTGCGATGGGAAAGTGATCGCATAACACACTACGCGGTCGCATAAGTGTTATGTGATGATTTTAGGGCTGGGTTGGTTACCTTCCTTATGCCATGCACTTTGCGGTCGCTTACTTACTATGTGGACCGCAGAACTCGAATAGTCCCGCAGATCCTTGTTTCGTCATTTTTTTTCTTTTTTCCTTCACTTGCCTCAATACTTGCACCCTATTTCATGGTAAATTGGGCTACTTGCAATCTAATACACATGTCAACCTGTTCGACACTAACGACTAAATCTACTGAAAAGGAAAACTAACAAAAATATTACCACACATGGGTTGCCTCCCAAGAAGCGCTTTATTTAACGTCGCGGCACGACGATGTTGGTCCCTTTTGGGCTACTTAGTGGTGGGCGATGGACAATCATTGAGAGACATTCACTTTGAAAGTTCTAAGTCCGTCCTCCGACTATAATTCAATAGCTTCGAAAGGGGACACATTCACAACTTTGAACGGGCCAAAACAATTTGGATTTGAGTTTGCCAGGAAATAACTTGATTCTCGAGTTGTAGATCAAGACCAAGTCACCGGATTTGAACTCCCGCTTCGGGATCTTCTTTTCATGAACAAACTTCATTCATTCCTTATAGATGGCTACACTCTCATAGGCATGGAAACAGAATTCTTCCATCTCGTTGAGTTGTGTCATTCTTTGATTAGCAGCTTTGGCCCAGTCAAGGTTCAAATTTTTCAAAGCCCACATGGCTTTGTGTTCAAGCTCCACGGGAAAATGACATGCCTTACCAAAGACAAACCGGTATGGCGATGTGCCAATAAGAGTCTTAAATGTTGTGCGATATGCCCACAACGCATAATCTAGCTTCCTTGACCAGTCGGTCCTGTTTGCGTTGATTGTTTTGGCTAGAATGTTCTTAATCTCCCAGTTGGAAAATTCAACTTGACCACTCGACTGACGATGACAAGGTCTGGCCAGCTTGTGCTTTAGGCAATACTTTTCGAGCAGCCCGGTGAAAGCCTTGTTGCAGAAATAAGACCCATCATCGCTAAGGATGGCCCAGGGGGTACCAAACCATGTGAATATGTTTTTCTTTAAGAATACGGTCACACTTCTCGCCTCATTGTTGGGCAAAGCGATTGCCTCGACCCACTTGGAGACATAGTCCACAACCACTAAGATATTTCATGCCATAAGAACTTACAAGGGGACCCATGAAATCGATCCCCCACACATCAAAGTTTTCAACCTTCATTACAAAATTCATAGGAATCTCATGACTTTTAGAAATTGATCCTTCACTTCGACATTGATCACAAGCCTTGACCATTTGATTTGCATCATGGTAGATCGATGGCCAATAGTAGGTACATTCAAGCACCTTTGCTGGTGTACGGTTTCCTCCATGATGACCCTCAACGGGTGAGTCATGGCATGCCTTGAGAATTGGCATTACCTCATCTTCTGGAACACACCGCCGAATGATGTTGTCGGCGCAAATACGAAACAATAAGGGCTCCTCTCAATAGTATTACCTACATTCCCGAAAGAACTTTTTCTTTTGATATGTTTCCAATCCATCGGGAACAAGGTCGCTAACCAAGTAGTTAGCAATATTTGCTTACCAAGGAGCGAATGTGTCACACAATTCCAATATGTGCTCATCTGGAAAAGCATCAATGATTTCAAAGTTCTCATTTGGCCTTCCTTCTTCTTCAAGCCTAGATAGGTGATCCGCAACTTGATTTTTTGTTCCTTTTCGATACTTGACTTCAAAGGTAGATAAGAGAAGCATAATTAGTGTAGACTATTACCTTGGATCCCAACAAATAGGCCCCAAATTTCTCAAAATCATAGACAATGGAAAGAAGTTCTTGCTTAGTCAAAATACAATCCACTTGACCACCATTGAGTGTCTTGCTTGCATAGTAGATAGGACGAAGGACTTTGTTATGCCGTTGACGAAGCACCTCCCTAATAGCTATACCACTGGCGTACACATGAGTTCTAAGGGAAATGACCAATCCGGTGTGACAATAATAGGTGTAGTGGTGAGCTTCTCTTTCAATTCCTCAAATTCCTTGAGACACTCATCATAAAATACAAACTTGGAATCTTTTTCAAGTAGCTTGCACATGGGGTTTGCAATTTTGAAGAAGTCCTTGATAAAACACCTATAGAAGTCGGCGTGCCCCAAAACACTTAGGACACCTTTCACCGAAGTTGGTGGAGGAAGCTTGGAAATGATTTCAATGTTGGTTTGGTCAACCTCTATTCCTTGTTTAGAAGTTTTGTGGCCCAATACAATGCCCTCATCCACCATGAAGTTGCACTTCTCCCAGTTTAGCACAAGGTTTGTTTCTTCACACGTTAGGAGCACTTGTCTAAGGTTGTCAAGACAATGCTCAAAGGAATCACCCACTACCGAGAAGTCACCCATAAAAACATCTAAGAAATCTTCCACCATGTCCGAGAAAATTGACATCATGCATCGTTGGAAGGTAGCCGGAGCGTTGCACAGCCCAAATGGCATCCGGCTAAAGGCAATGGTCCCATATGGGCATGTGAAAGTTGTCTTCTCTTGATCTTCCAATGCAAGTTGATTTGGTTATAGCCAGAATATCCATCAAAGAAGCAACATAATGACCTTCTCGCTAGCCGATCAATCATTTGATCAATTAAAGGAACAGGGAAATGGTCTTTGCAAGTGGCATTGCTGAGCTTCCGATAGTCCATGAAAACTCTCCATCCGGTAACAATCCTTGTTGGGATGAGCTAGTTTTTCTCATTTTTGATCACAATCATGCCTACCTTATTCGGAACACATTAACCGGGCTCACTCAAGAACTATCGGCGATGGGGTAGACTACCTCGACATCTAACCACTTGATAATTTGCTTCTTCACCACCTCTAGCATGGATGGGCTCAATCTTCTTTGGTTCTCCACAATAGGCTTGCTTCCTTGCTCCAATTGTATTTTGTGCTCACAAATTCCGGTGGGAATTACTCGGTTGTCCGCTATTGTCCACCCAATAGCTTGTCGGTGTTCCCTTATGACATTCAATAAGTGACCTACCCGCATTTCATCAACAAAGAAGAGACGATCACAGGTAAAGTATCATTGGAGCCAGGAAATTTATACCTCAAATGTGGTGGAAGTGTCTTAAGTTCATGTTGTGGCGGCTAAATAATTGAAGGCTTTGCGGGGGTAGTGGCTCTATTATAAAATTCAATAGAGAGCTTCTTTGGTGCATAAGTGTAGGACACACGTCCTTCTAGTGCGTTCACCCCTTCCATGTACCCCTCCATGTCTTCACCATCAAAATTCACAAATATCGTCGCGAAGGCCTCACCTAGGCACTCTTCTTCCATCATCATCTCACTTGCGTCCTCTACCTCATCAACAACATCAATGACTGAGATTCTTTCATATGCATGTGGCAACTTCATACCCTTACTTGCTTGAAAGGTGACCTCTTCATTATTAACTCGGAACTTGATCTCATTTCGTTCAGAATCCATAAGTTCTCTTCCGGTAGCAAGGAATGACCTCCCCAATCTGATATGAATTTCTTTATCAACGATACAGTCAAGGATCACAAAGTCGGTCGGAAGGAGGAACTTTCCCACTTTCACTAGGACATCATCAACAATTCTCACTGGTCTTTTGATTGAATGATCGACCATTTGAAATCTCATGCTTGTAGGTCTCGACAAGCTTAATCTCGCTTTCTTGTAAATAGCAAGAGGCATCAAGTTAATGCTAGACCTATTGTCACAAAGAGCCCTTGAAAAATCTCGCAAGCCAATAGTACATGGAATGGTGAATGCTCCAGGGTCTTCTTTCTTTTCTACGATTGTTGTTGAAATAATGGAACTAACCCGGTGAGTCATACTCACCACTTCATTTTTGGTGGATATTTTCTTGGTTATCAAGTCCTTTAAGTATTTAGAAAATCCCGGCATCTCTTGGAAGGCTTCCAAAAATGGTATGTTCACCGGCAATTGCTTTAGAATGTCATAAAACTTCACTAACTTGCTATCATCCACCCTCCTAACAAGTCTTTGAGGAAACGGAGGGGTAGGTCGAGGAATTCGTGCTTGAGCTTTTGGGGCCTCTTTCACCTTTTTTGTTACCTCGTCATGGTGTGCTTCTTGGACTTTCACTTCTTTGGGGAGCTTTTCAACTTCAACAACAATCGGCACTTCGACTTGTGCCTCAACCTCTTGCTCAAGATCATCTACTCCAACCACTTGTTCATTTTCTCCTTGAAGTACCTTCCTGCTTCGCGTGGTGATTGCTATGAAATGAGAAGTTGGACCACTACCATTATCTTTAGATTTGGCAATTGTGTCACTTGGGAGTGTGCCCTTTAGCTTTGGATTTTGCTCTCTTGACAAATCTCGCATTTGCATTTTAGGATTTTGTATGAAAGCGGTGTGTAACCCCACAAGTCCGTCCATGTTTTTCATTGTAGTGTCGCCTCTTTCTTGATTTTGCAAAGTTCTTTCAAGCATGCCCTCCAACTTGGACTCACTTGAAGACCCTTCCCTATAATGCGAGGAGCTAGAGTATTGCCCCTTTGGTTGAACATAGGGGTTTGAACTCCGGTTTGCATAGTTGTTGTTTTTGTTGCTCCAATTACCTTGACTTGGCCCACCTTGATCATTGTGCCATTGTTGATGGCCTTGCCTTTGCGGGTTTGTCCTACATTGATTTTGTTGGCGATAACCACCTTGAGAATTATAGACATAGTTTGCTTCCTCGCACTCTTGATTCACAATGGGTTGCATATCTTCCACAACATTTACTTTCTTTATCTGACTTTCCGTAAACATCTTAATTATCACATTAATGTTGGTGGAAAGCCCCGCAATCACTTCGTCTCTCTCTTGGTTGTCTTTAATCATGTTGGTTAGAGAGGGAGTACCGTATGCTGTTCCACCAGTGGTATCTTCCAAGTGCCAAGCTTGGTTGTGCTCGGCCATCTTGTTTAGAATCTGTGTAATCCTTGAGAATATTTTGTCCATGAAAGATCCATCTGCCGCATTTTTAGCTATATGTCACGACCCAAAATCTATTAAGGGTCGTGATGGCGCCGAACAATATTATCAGGCAAGCCAACACTTAGAAGTTAATTAAATTTATATTTTAATACTCTTGAAATCATTCCTTTTCATTACATTAAATAATAATTAATCGATTTTCACTGAGTAAACAATAATGTCTTTAACAAATTTAATTAGTGAATAAATCTCATAGTCATCCCAGAACCCGGTGTCACAAGTGCATGGAAAATTTCTAGGAAACAAATGAAATACAAAAATCGTCTGGAATACAAATAGGACAGTAGGGAAAATACAACACAATACTCTGAAGGAGACTCTGCTTGCTGCGGGTCGTCTCGAGAGGTGCAGCTCACCTAAGTCTCCATATGAACCATGTCGTTGCGCCAAGTTAGTCTACTAGGCATACTTGTGCGTGTGCAATAAAATGCACAACAAGTGTAGTATGAGTACAAAAACAACGTGTACCTAGTAAGTATCCCGCCTAACCTCGAAGAGGTAGTGACGAGAGGTCGACTTTGACACTTACTAGGGGTCAAATTAATATAATTTAATGTGACGCTAAGCATGGATGTCATAAGTAAATAACAAATAATAATAGGAAGGGACAACTTCTTTCATAATTATAAATTTCTGTTTCCGTCATTTCAGTTAACAACTTACATATCAAGGCAATTAAACAACTCAAATCACAAAAGGTACCCAGCAAATATCATGCGCAAGTAATGTCGAGGTCGTACGGACCGATCCAACATAAATGTAAATTGTGCACTGCTAGAGGGTCGAACGACGCAAATCATAGATGCATCTATTACCCCCGCTTGCAAATCATACATGCGATGCGGTCAAATGTAAATACACAAATTCAATCAGTCAATCAAGAACTCACAAGGGAACATTTATCTAAGGGAAAGTCAATCCTCTTTTCACGGTTTAAGAAAAATAAAGTTTAACTTATTTAGAAATTCATTTACTAATTTGATATGATTTAAGAAATTTAAATTTTTCAATAAGGTTACCAACATTTCAATTATAGCATGTTTTTGAGTCCTAGACTACCCGAACTTAAGCACAATACTATATACGCACGGACTCTCGTCACATCGTGCGTACGTAGCCCCCACAAATAGTAGCACATAATTAATTATTTCACCTATGCAGACAACTCCCTCTTACAAGGTTAGAAAAGAGCCTTACCTTGCTCCGAAGTTTTATAGCCGGCTTCCAAGCCCTTCCGACAACTTGAATCGATGCACATCGCTCCAAAACTAGTCAATAATTATGCAAACCCATAAATGTATACTCAATTACTCATAACAATTCAATTTATAACATTTTCTAACCCCAAATCGAAAGGTCAATAAAATCACCCTTGGGCCCACGTGCCCGAATTCCGAAATTTCCCGAAGGTAATGATTACCCGTAACTTTACCAGCTCAAATATATATATATATATATATATATATATATATATATATATTGTTTTCAATTCCATTCCCAAATTCAATGTCACAATCCAAAATACCAAATTCTAGGTCTTCTACCCAAAACCCCACAATGTATACAAATTTCCATGTTCAAATCCATATATAATATGTGTTTAACTCAAAACTAGTATAAACCACGTACCTCATGCTTGGTGATGAAAATGGCACTTCTAAGTTGCTCCAAAATGAGCTCCCGTGGAGAAAATATGGTGAAAATGAGCCAAACCCTCGCTTTAATATAACACACTGCCCAGCCTGCTTTTCGCACATGCGGTCACTTGACCGCTTCTGCAGTTCCGCAGGTGCGGCCTAACTACCGCTTCTGCGGTCTTCCACCAGACCCCTCAACTCCGCATCTGTGGCTCCCCGCGCGCTTGTGTGGTCCCGCTTCTGCGGATCTCGACCGCATTTGCGTTCCCAGCCTTCCCCAGCAAAATCCATTCATGCGAGCTCCTTCCGGCTCCTGCGGAGCTCGCACCTGCGGCCCTCTTTACGCAGGTGCGATCACACCAGAAGCTCAGCTGCTTCAGCCCTTTCTCAAATTCCATTTTCAATCCATTAACCACCCGGAATCCACCCGAGGCCCTCGAGACCCCGTCCAATCACACCAAACAGTTCCAAAACATAATGCGGATCTTCCTGAGGCTTTAAATAACACAAACAACACCAAAACCATGAATCACACTCAAATCCAAGCTTAATGAACTTTAGAACTTCCGACTTCAACATTCAATGCCGAAATTTATCAAATCACGTCCGATTGACCCTAAATTTTGCACAAAAGTCACATTCAACATTACGAACCTATTACAATTTCGGAATCAAAATCTGATGTCAATATAAAAAAAAGTCCACTTACGTTCAAACTTCCCAAAGACCTCTAAATTTTCTAACTTTAGCCAAATGACTCCAGAATGACCTACGGAACTCCGAATTTGCTTCTGATCGTGCTCCTAATACCATAATTACCATACAAATCTATTCTCAGACTCGGAATCCTAAATAGATATCTGTAACACTGAAATGTACTTCAATTAAAATTTATGAATTTCTTCTAAAATGCTAACTTCCAAAATATGCGCCGAAACGCTCCTGAGTCATCTAAAACACGACCCAAACATACGCTCAAGTCTGAAAGGGTCCAGAGATGCACCGCACTTGGTGCTAAAAGGGTTGAGAGTAATATATCCTTACGTTCCTCCCCGGGTTATGAGACAAGCGGGCAGAAAGCAAGCTGTGCCAAGGGTCAACAAGATGAGGCATTTCCGAGCTGACTTCCAAGATGACGATATTCCTTACAAATGCCAAGCCCAACATATATGGCACTGTAAGATCATAATGGAAAAGGACACAATTGAACTAGAAAGGTATCACGCAGGTTGTGCACCTTTCTACTCAGGGTGGTTAGAAGACAATTGGGATAGTTCAGTCAGACCAGAGTTCAGCCGAGGCCACAGAATCAGAGGTAAGAGTGAAGAGGCTCAGGTCAAGTATAATCAGTTGTGCAAGAGGATCCGTGAATATGAGAACGAACGACGTGGGATACATGAAACCAACAATAAATTGATCGAAGAGTGGAAAGACATGGACGTTTGTTCCAACAAAAAGATGGAATACTTGGAGCGAGGCATAGTGGAGCTGGAGGGTAAGATCATTAAAAGAATCGATGATTGTTAGAAAGCTGAGGAAAACAAAGGAGGACACCTGGCCAGAGCATACTTACTGCTGGGACTCCGCGAGTTAGGAAACCAATTCGATGGGATCAAGGATGCCGAATCTGGGGAAGGTCCTTTCGGGACCAAGTAGTTTAGGTTTCTTATTCATTGCTTTCATCAATGTAATAAGGCCAATGGCCATTAGTGACTTTATTTCTTGCTTATTATTTTCAGTGTCGTTTTGGGTTTGTCTACTTTTACACTAATGAAATGAGGCATTTTGGCATCCAAGTTCTCCAAATTAACTTGTCGCTAGGCCTACCTCAGGCACAACGAGGCTCCTAAATTAGGACGCGCTTTATATTCCCGCACTATGTGTTTGAATACCGCAATACTTTTCATAATCCTCACTGACTTGCCTACTTTTTAATTTTTGCTTTATTTAATTTTCTTTGATTATTCCCCTCCCCCAAAGGCTGGTTCGTTCACTCTGGCATCATCATCATATTACACAAGATCGAGGGGCCCTCCTCCTAGTCCTCCTAAAGGAAAAGGCAAAGGCAAAATGGAAGATTCAAGCAACATCAGAAAAGAAAACACAATGCCGGTTGAACGAACAGAGGATCCTAACGATCAAGGTACTCAGGTTCAGAATGAGGCTATGGCACAACTCGAGCAAACGTTGGTAAAGCACCAAGGTGTGCTTGAGCAGGTCCGGTAATTTCCGAACCTATCCTTCTCACTCAGTGTCCTTGATGTAACTCAGAATCCCATACCTCCTCAGAACACCCCAAACAAGCAAAATCCTCCCAACACTCATCATCACATAACTCCACCAAAAACTCAAACTATCCCACCACAGAACCAGCACAACACCTGCCACACTCCAAGAAACTCCCCGATAATAATCCCTGAACCGCAAAACTCCACAAATGACCACCTTTACACCCAAGCACCAAGCCATCACAACAACCCCATCTACGTGGAGACTATGTCATACTCCTCTCAACCCATTTCATACACACCTGAATCTAGTGAGAAGGATTTGCTTATCAAGAATATGGCTGAGGAACTCAAAAAGCTAACCAGACGGGTTCAAGGCGTTGAGGGAAGCAAAGGAGTTGAAGGACTGAACTATGAAGACCTCTGCATACATCCCGATGTCGAACTGCCCAAGGTGTACAAACTTCCTAAGTTCGAGATGTTCGATGGTATAGGTGATCTGAGGGTCCATTTGAGGACCTACTGTGATAAACTGGTTGAAGTAGGAAAAGATGAAAAGATTCGCATGAAGCTGTTTATGAGGATCTTAACAGGGGATGCCCTGTCTTGGTACATCAGCCAAGACCCCAGGAAGTTGTCGAATTTGGTGAGCATGGCTTCAAACTTCATGGACCGGTTCAGGTTTAATACAGAGAATGTGACAGACGTGTTTTACATTCAAAACCTTAAGAAGAAGCCCACAGAAACGTTTTGCGAGTATGCTACTCGCTGGAGATCCGAAGCTGCTAAGGTCAGGCCCACCTTAGATGAAGAACAAATGAATAAGTTCTTTGTCCGAGCTCAAGATCCACAATACTATGAGCGGTTGATGGTGATCGAGAATCATAAATTCTATGATATTATCAAACTGGGTGAAAGAATTGAAGAAGGAATTAAAAGCGGTATGGTCACCAACATTGAAGCCTTACAAGCTATAAATAAGGCCCCACAGTCTGGTGGTGTGTCCAATAAGAGGGATGTAGGAGCCGTGATGGTTGCACAGAGAACTAAATCCCCACTGAAATACCAAACCTACCAAACACCTCCACTCACATATCAGCCAGCACCTTCATACCAAGCACCCTCGCCTACATACCAATCAATACCTCCACCAACATATCAGTCATCTCCACCACCCACCTATCAGCCTAATTCTCCCAGATATTCCCAACTTGTTCCTGTTTACCATACCTATAACTCTCAACCATCCCACTAGCAGTCATCCCCTGCTCGCCACTGCTTCCCTAGACCTCGACCAAACTTTGATCCCAGACCTCCTAAACAATACACCGCCATTGCTGAACCTATCGATCAGCTGTATGAGAAACTGAAAGTTGCTGGTTATGTCACTCCCATCCTTGCTGCCAACCCTGATACTCCCTCTCAATGGGTTAATCCATATAAAACTTGTGCATACCATTCCGGCATGAAGGGACACATTATTGAGAAATGTCGCTCGCTGAAATATAAGATACAGTCTCTGATTGACAATAAGATAATTGTAGCAAAATTATCCACTCCCAATGTCCGCAACAATCCACTCCCAAACCATAAGGGTGGAGGCGTCAACATGATCTAGATATAGTAGGAGTGGGACCTAGAGGGGTCGATCGGGTCGATCATAGAAGGTGATGACCCAAAGAAGCCAACAATCACCCTCAACCCTATCATAGTTCAGATTCAGCCAACTGGAGATGTTGAGATAACGACATCAGTACCTTTTGAATTTGAAGCAGCACCACTTGCAAAGGCATCTACGCCGGTTGAGGTCAAAGTTATGCCACTTGCAAATGCGCCTGTACCATTTGAGGTTGCAGTTATGCCACCTGCTAAGGCACCTGCTTCGTTCGAAGTAAAGATAGCTGCACCAATCACAGTGGCGGTGTCAACCACACCACCTTTCTACACTAATGTTGTACCGTGGGATTATGTAGTTGAGGCAAGAAAGAAAGGCAAAGTCAAGATTGAAGAAGCTACTGCTGCACAGGGAATGACAAGGACCGACAGGGTCTATACACCAGAACACTTTGCTGAATCGAGCAAGCAAGCTTCTAACAGGACACCCGTCATTGAGATCGGTCCATACGATCTTTGGAGGAAGGTGCAAGCCAAAGAATACTCGATCATCGATCAGTTGAACAAAACCCCAGCCCAGATATCGATTCTGTCACTGCTGCAGAATTCAAAGACGCACAGGAATGCTTTGATGAAAGTGTTGAACGAAGCATATATGCAAAATAACATCACTAGTGGGGAAATGGCCAACTTGGTAGGTCAAGTGCTGGAGAGTCATAAGATTAATTTCCACGAGGACAAGCTGCCGCCTGAAGGATTAAGTCATAACAAAGCGTTGCACATCACTGTGCAATGTGAGGACTACTTCATCACCAGGACTCTGATTGACGGGGGATCCAGTCTCAACATCTGTCCATTGATGGCTCTTAATAAATTGGGCAAGGGATTGTACGAGATCAAAGAAGGGTTTATTAACGTGAAAGCTTTCGACGGTTCTCAAAGGTCAACCATCGGCAAAATTAGCCTTTGTCTGCAAATGGGACCTACGTGGTTCGAAGTTGATTTTCAACTGATATATATATCGGCATCTTACAACCTGTTATTAGGACGACCATGGATACATGCCGCTGGGGCCGTGGTGTTAACATTGCATCAAGCAGTGAAGTTCGAACGGAACCATCAAGAAGTAATAATCCACGGACACGGAAGTAATCCTATTTACAGTTGCCAGGCCATTCCGGTGGTCGAAGGTAGAAGGAAGCTGGGTGGAGAAACCTACGACCATATTGAACGGATCAACGCGATAGACAAACACAAATGGTGGGACAATATAATAGCAAGTATGATGAACTGGAGAGGGTACGAGCCGGGTAAAGGGCTTGGCAAGCGTCTCCAAGGGATCTCCAAACCAATCCAGCTCAAGCGTCATGGCACCAGTTTTGGGTTGGGATACAAGTATACATGGCAAGAGTATAAGAACTAGCCGCCACCATGGCGCGGTTCTTATTACCCATTGGAACAACCAATACCACATTTGGAGCAGACCTTCTAGCAGGCCGATGTTATATGAGGGTTAGAGGAAGAAGAAGAACTTGTAGCATTGAAGAACCTATTCTTGGAAGAGGATGACATGGACTGTTGCGTCACTTTTAAGGAGGAGGGGGAGGAAGACCCTTCCATCTAGACCGTGGGAAGAGGATCATCTCTTAAGAATCGGACTATCAGAACCGCCAGGCCCCGACGAGTCCCAGGGTAGCAAGTCTAAACAAGCATTGTTCATTATCTTTTACTAAATGATTTCCTATTTCACAATATTTCCGCAATAAGATCTTCAATGTTCTAAAAAAAAATTATTCAAATGATTAGAAACACTTTTATGTTTTATGAATCAATATTTATTATTATCATTTTCTCTTATTACTTTATCTATACAACATTACTATTACTTGTCTTGATGAACCGATGACTGTGACATGCAACGAGACAACACAACAAACGGACATTGATTCAAAAGAAGAGGATGTTACCTGATGAAATTGTAAGAGAAGTCGAGAATTTCGAAAACAGACCTAAGTCCAACCTTGACGAAACTGAAGTAGTCAACCTGGGTGATTCAGAGAATGTCAAAGAAACTCGCATTAGTATCCATTTGTCACCATCAGAGAAAGAAGAATACACAGAATTCTTCAAAAGGTACGAAGACATATTTGCATGGTCGTACGACGACATGACTGGTCTAAGTACATCCATTGTTTCTCACAAGCTACCAACCAATCCAATGTGTCCCCCTGTAAAGCAAAATCTCAGGAAGTTCAAGCTTGACATGAGTTTGAAGATAAAGGAAGAAATTACCAAGCAAATCAACGCAAAGGTTCTCAGGGTAGTTGAGTATCCGACATGGTTGACTAACATCGTGCCAATGCTGAAGAAGGATGGAAAGGTTAGAGTCTGTGTCGACTACCGGGATCTGAACCGGGCCAGTCCGAAGGATGATTTCTCTCTTCCAAACATACACATCCTGATCGACTACTGCGCCAAGAATGAACTTTATTCATTTGTAGATTGTTTCACTGGATACCACCAGATTTGGATGGATGAGGAAGATTATGAGAAAACGGATTTCATTACGCCGTGGGGAGTTTACTGCTACAAGATGATGCCATTCGTCCTGAAGAATACTGGGGACACCTATATGAGAGCTATGACCACTATCTTCCACGATATGATACACAAAGACATCAAGGTATATGTTGACGACGTCATTATCAAGTCCAAGAAAGCCACCGACCATATAGCAGATTTAAGAAACTTTTTCGACAGGCTAAGAAAATACAATTTGAAACTAAACACTGCGAAGTATGCATTCGGGGTGCCTGCTGGGAAATTGCTCGGGTTCATTGTTAGCCACTGAGGGATATAGTTGGATCCGATAAAGGTCAAAGTCATCCAAGAGTTACCACCGCCAAGGAACAAGAAAGATGTGATGTGTTTCCTGGGACGCCTTAACTACATCAGTCGGTTCATAGCACAGTCTACAATCATATGTGAGCCGATCTTCAAGATGTTGAAGAAGGATGCCGCAACCAAATGAACTGACGATTGCCAAAAGTCCTTCAACAGAATTAAGGAGTACCTGTCAACGCCGCCAGTCTTGGTACCACCTGAGCCAGGTAGACCTTTACTACTCTACCTTATAGTATTATATGGAGCTTTCGGCTGCGTTCTGGGGCAGCACGACGAGACAAGAAGAAAGGAGCAGGCTATCTATTATTCGAGTAAGACGTTCACTCCATACGGGGCACATTATTCACTAATGGAACGTACCTGTTGTGCTCTAACTTGGGTAGTACAAAATCTGAGGCATTACTTTTGTGCCTACACAAAATATCTCATATCGAGGATGGATCCCTTGAAATATATCTTTCAGAAACCCATGCCCACTGGCAAGCTGGCCAAGTGGCAAATCCTACTGAGCGAGTTCGATATTGTCTATGTGAGTCAGAAAGCTGTCAAGGGACAAACATTGGTAGACCATCTTGCTGATAATCCCGTGGATGGAGAATACGAACCCTTTAAAACAAATTTTCCCGATTAAGGGTATCATTCACAGGAGAAGAGATTGCAGAGTCCTATGACGGTTGGAGAATGTTTTTCGATGGAGGGGAAAATTTCAAAGGAGTCGGCATTGAAGCTATCTTGATATCCGAAACTGGTCAACCTTATTCGGTATCTGCCAAACTCAGATTCCCCTGCACCAACAATATGGAGGAATATGAAGCCTGCATTCTAAGGCGCAACAAGGCTATTGACATGAATGTTCACGAGTTGCTAGTAATTGGTAACTCAGATCTTCTAATACACCAGGTACAAGGATAATGGGCTACCAAGAATTCCAAGATATTGTCGTATCTTCACCATGTGGAGGAATTGAGAAAGATGTTCACAGAGATAGAATTTTGGCACGTCCCCAAATTTTAGAACGGGTTTGCCGATGCATTGTCCACTCTATCATCCATGATACAACATCCAGATAAGAATTTCATTTATCCTAGTCCGGTGAGAATCCATAACCAGCCGACCTACTGTGCCCATGTTGAAGAAGAAGCATACGGAAAGCCGTGGTTCCATGATATCAAGGAGTACTTGGACAAGAGAGAGTACCCAGAGCTTGCAAATCAAACTCATAAACGCACGCTTCGGAGATTGTCCAACAACTTCTTTCGTAGCGGAGGAATCCTGTACAGGAGGACTCCCGTTTTGGGGTTATTAAGATGTGTTGATGCAAAGGAAGCCTCAAATCTACCGGAGGAGATTCATGCTGGGACTTGTGACCCACACATGAACGGTTTTTTTTTAGCAAAGAAGATACTTAGTGTCAGTTGTTTCTGGATGACTGATACGCTCAAATTACACTTTTAAAATAGTGAAAAGCGGTCGAAGTCAAATATAATAACCCAACAAGGTTGGGGTCGAATCCCACAGGGAATAGGTGTGAAGATATCACTTTGTTAGTATGGTTCTTAACTCTAATTGAAATTCTATTCCGTTAGTGATCAAAAAGGTGGTGATTAATAGTTTACTATTTTGAAGAAAGAGTAGTAACAATGGAAACTAATTTAGATTGTAATTAATATGGGTAAATTAACCAAGGTTGTGTCCCCTTTCATGGAGTGTAATGCAAGTAGGTATTAATATGATATATTTCTAATGGGAAGTTCTTGATATGCAAATGATTCTTAAGATAACTATCCTAGATTTTCCAATACTACGATAGTATTTCCTCTTTATGATTTTTCCAAATGTAAAAGAGTTGCAATAAATCCGAATCACGTCTTGCCAAATAAAACCAACTTATTCCTAAGTGATTCTATTAAACGAGGTTTAACGCCTCGAGTCTTTGGTATTTACTCTTACCACTTCTAACCCGCTTTTCCAAGCTAAGATAAAATTATGGCATAAGTTAATGTTTGCAACCATTAACAAGAAATATAAGACGAAGAGTAAACACATATCAACTACCCATTATGCATATATTCAATGGCAAATACCCAAATACATAACACCCATTTAGGGTCCACAACCTCAGTGTTTAAACTTAGCTACTCATCATAAATAACCAAAAGAAACAAGTATTTAATAATGTCATGAATGCTTACAAACCACCTCTTGCTTGCTCTAATACTTCCAAAATGTGAAGAATATTTAATGAGAGAATGTTGTTCAAAAGCTAGACAAGAATGACCCACAACACCCAAGTTAATCCTTTTATAGTGGGCAGAAAATTCGGGTGAAAAACAGACAAAAACACCTCTGTCGGGCGATATGCGATCGCATTCCTGTCGCATAACAGGTACGCGATTTGCATCTTCTCTTTCTTCGTCGCATATCAAAACCCTAGGTCCCAGAGATTCATCGCATTTGATAGATGCGGTCCACATTGGTGATATGCGATCACATTCACGCGTCGCATTTGTAGTGTGGCTTCAGGCATCAGATGGAGATGCGATCCACATGCGGTTCGCATTTGGGATATACGGTCGCATATTTGACCGCATTTCACTCCTTAATTTTGACTCAACTTTCTGTTACGGTATGCGACCCCTAGGCTTGAAATGCGATTCGCATGTGGCATATGCGATCGCATTTGACCATTTTCCTTCTCTTTTCTCTTCTTTAACTCCCTTTTGCATGGTCTTGAGTGTTTACACCTTGTGTACTGCAAAATACCAAAATTCTATGATTAATAAGAGTAAATGCTCTTGAAACGAGCCATAGTCTAAGCAATATGGTATTAAATGTGCCGAAATTCTCCGGCACATCAACACCCCCAACTTAAACTCTTGTTTGTCCTCAAGCAACTAAATTGACTCCATCTTTTCCTAGATTCTAACTACAAGATCGGAAACAATTTTGTGACCACGACCAGTGTCAGGTGTCAGTACTACAAGCATGCATTTCATCCAATCCTCGACAGTCACCATTATCTACAGGAAATTTAATCAACTTACGAACCTTGAGCCTCACGCGTCTTGACAAGATGTTACCCTCAGCTGAGTGTGCTTATACCCTATCTCGAGAACTCACTTAATGTTAACTCCACAGCACATGTGCCCTTACCACAAAGAAATAAAGTCCCCAATCACAATATTTACAATATTGACAGCAATGGGACTATTTACAAGACACTCACACTCTCAAAGAAGTTCAAGTGTTACCACATGTCATGCCATAGGCTTGCCCTTATTTTAATTCGACGCCATTTTAAGACAACTCGATTGGAGATCCCATCAGGACTTTTTGGGTTATAATGCAGGCTTAGGTATGGTTAGGACATTATTTGGGCGTATGTGACTACACCCTCCTTGAAGACTGCTCACAACTTCTTTTTGCATCTGTTGCTTCTTTTAGACCTCATAACCTTATTGATGCTTAACTACCACCGTAGAACTACCTCCACAAGTTCCTTCACAGCTATATATATATATATATTTTTTTTTTTGTTTTTCTTTTTTTTGGGAGCTTGAACACTTTTCCACTGACCTTATGAGGTATACGTTCCTCACTCAATGTATAACCTATCAAAATTCCGATTCTATCATCACACCCCCAACTTAGGCTTTATGCCTCATATTCAATCTCCAAGGAGGGACGGGCTCAACAGAGGGAATTACTTCTCAAAACGGGAAATGTTTGTAATGTGTTGTCCAACAAAAAGGGTACATGCTCAATTGGGGAACTAGTGGTATTCATACATCATTTGGTGGCTTGAAAGGTACACTGGGTTTCTTTAGTATCACAAAGATTGCCTAAGGTCATGTCTCCAACTCAATGTACTTATTATTAGCATAAAAAAAAACTGGGCAAGTTCTAGCTAACAGAGGTATACACAGGATTGATTTACACTATAACTAACACACATGGCACATGACTGTTTAGTTTTCATGGTTGTGGTTCAAGGGTTAGGGCTTGCCGCCTCAAGCTTTCATTATTTACAAGTAAACTTCCACGTATACATAATGTCAAAAGGTGAGTCTCAAGTTCACAGAGTTGATTTTGTGTTGTTTTTCTTTTCTCTCTCTCTTTTTTTTATCGAGAGGATATGAATTATTCACATATATACATGCTTGAGACTAGATACCTACACTTGGCCGGTCACTATGTTTCTTCCTAGCACCATGGTTCTACTATTACACCTTTGGAAAAGAACCCAGCGAAGAAAAACCAAAGGGAATTCATTATTAACTACAAGAGACTCAATCTTAACAATAACAACAATTTCATGAAATAAAATATATTCATATATGAAGTAGGGGTATATACATCAAGTTGTACATCGAGCTGCTAGCAAAAAGACAAAAAAAAACAAAATACATCAAGTTTTATAGCAAGTAGAAGAAGAGTACAAAGTTTTAACGTCTCAGACGAACACATCCAAAAATAAAGACAAATTAGCCACCACCCCAAACTAGAAAGCATGCATTGTCCCCAATGCATAAGAAAGTAAAGAGGGAATGAGGGGCTCCCTGGGGTGCTCTAAGCGCTATGGGAGTCTGTGGCATGCTGTGTGGGGGAGGGATCCTCAACCGCCACAGAAACAGGAGCAGATGACTGCTCACCAGGAGTGATGGCAGCTACTGGCAGAGGGTGAAGAGCGGTGGACTCAGTATCCAGAGGGATGGTTGTGTGTGAACTGCTGCCCTCAGCTGCCGATGACTGGGTTGCTGCCGGGGTGCCGGTGTCCTCTAAAGATCGCTGGATGGCAAGCTGCATAAGTGCCTCCTCTGACGGCTTGGCAGCTCTTGCAACCGGAAGCTCAGCTACTCCCTTGCCCTTCCCCTGAGGGTCCTCCTCCTGCTCTTCCTCATCAGACCAGGAAGATTGCTCAGATGACTCCTCCCCTTATTCAGAAGCATCGTCGGAAATAACACCTGTAGAGGGGGGAGTAACAGTAGTGGCTGCCGGGGCTGTCATCAGTGTGGAGAAATCAAACCCTAGCCCCGGCTCAGAAATATCGCCCCCCTGGTCACCTTCCTTGGGTAGGAGGGAGGAAAAATCAAACTCCATGCTCTGCAGCCTTTTGATCTCGGATTGCAGAGTGGACACATCAGCCCGCACCTCTGGTAGGTGTCGAATCTCACCTCTCTCTACCTTCTCAACACGCGCCTCAAGCTCATGGAGGCGACCCTCGAGCGCAGTCACTGACGACTGAATAGGGGTGAGGGCCTGCCGAATCAAGGATGGGAGCTCACTCAGAAGCTTGTCGATTTTGGCATTGGCGTGATGAGTTAGACGACCCAATTGAGAGAGAATAGGCCGTGGAATGGTGGAGGATGCACCAACTTTGGCAGCTGTCTGGGATGAAGTAGCAAAAGGTGCAGCTGTTTGGGATGGAGTAGCAGATGTATGGGGCTCTGAGGGTTCTTCCTCTGTAGTGGGTACTGGACTGGCTGGGTGGGCTGCTGCTGGCTTGGGTCCGGCATCACTAATATGGGTGATGTCAATGTCTCTGTTGGTTTTGGCCGACCTATCACAAGAAGGCATGAAAGGGACCTTGGCTTTCCGGCATAACGAAGTGATCAGGTGTGGAAATGGGTAGGAGTTTTTCTTCAGCCACGCCCTGATCCCCATTTGTTGAAAAACAATGTCCGCCACATCAACACTAATGCCGGACATGATACAAGAAATGAGGATGGCTTTCTCAATGCTAATGGCTATCTCGTTTCTGGAGGGGATGAGTCGATTTGACACAAAAGCAAGCCAAAACCGGCCTTCCCAAGTTAGATCCTCTTTGAGTATTTTGTGGGAAGGGTTAATCCAAGCCGGGGTCCCCCATGCAATCACTGACGCAACCCAAGCTCTTTCTCCATCGCAGTTGGCTAACTTTGTCTGATATTCGACTTGGCTCGGGCTGTCTAATGAGAAGTATTGGGCATGGATGGCTTCTTGACTACACGAGACCTCCACCCCCCGGACAATGACTTGCTCCGCAAAGATTTTGTTTCTCTTGTGATGGGCATTCCGGGAGGCAGCATAAGAAGCATAAAACTCTCGCACCCATGTCTCATTGTACTCTCCCAAGGGTTCAGTGAAGCGATCCCAATTCCTTGCCTTGATGTTTTCCAAGATATGAGCGTATAGCTCTTGGAGGCCATTCAGACTCAGTCTCTTCTCAGGAAGTATTTGACGAGTAGTGAGGCCTTCCCGATATATCTCCCTGGAATTGGGCAACGGGAACCTTAGCTGGTAATCATCCCCGGACTTTCGCCTCAACTCAGCGGTCAAATTTATCTCAGGCCCAAGCTCCTCCTCATCAGACTGGGAGGAGCTTTCGACAATACGTTGGGGAGGTGCTGGTCTTGCCCGCTTGGGCGGAGGTGCTTGCCTGCTTGAACTAGGTCTTTTTGCAGCGGGTATTATGTGTTTCCGAGGCATGACTGCAAAATAGAAGGTGCGTGTGAGCAGAGAGGAGAATTCAGCATTAAACAAAATACACCATGTTGTGTAAGGGACTTGATGCTTAAGGAAGTGCGATCGCATATAGGCAATGCGAACCGCATCTCCATCGCATCATGTTGTCTGTAACAAGTGATGATCATATGCGATCGTATTCTCGGGATGCATTTCGCATATGCTTCGCAGTGGAGAAATGGGCAAAACAAAGAAGCTCATATGCGATCGCACTTCCACCGCATAGGTGAAAATGCGATCGCATTTCAACCGCACCAAGGGTATCAGGAAAGGGTGCACACTGCCTAAAGGTGCGACACA